>JAPMOB010241902.1:0-21523 GCA_029875015.1 Lepomis gibbosus
CACACACACACACACACACACACACACACACACACACACACACACACACACACACACACACACACACACACACAATCTCTGCATGGGGCAAAAATCAGGAAAGTTTATGTTCCCTGCTTCCTCCCCCGTCCATTACCTCTTTCCCCCTCTCTATCTTTCTCGTTCTTTCGCAGAGTCGCAGGAGCTGCAGTTATATCTGATTACGACACACAGGCTACCACCAACGACGCTTTACTCACCGCTGAGCATGCTTTTTCACTTCTATACTTGCGAGAGCCAAATGTTTTCACAAGGATGAAATTTTAGAGAAATTTGTCATAAATTTCTTCAAAGGAAATTCCTCTTTTGTTGTAACGTATAATGTTGTGTAACAACAGGGTTTAAGGTCAGGTTCAGATCAGATAATGACATTTTAGAGTAGGGTTAAGCTTGGGTTTAGAGTTAATTCAATTCATTTCAATTTAGTTTTATTTATATAGTTCCATTGCATAACAAAAGTTATCCCATTGCTATAGAGTAGGTCTAGACCGTAATATTTATAGTATTATTAACTGAGACCCAACAATTCCCACCATCAGCAGGCACTTGGCGACAAAGGCAAGAACTCCCTTTTCATTTCATTCATTTACTTGCATTTAATTTATTTGTTTACTTGACAGGGACAGTGCTCATTAATTACCCTTTTAGGAGGTAGAAACGTTAAGGTTAGTATAAGGACTAGTTTTAGGGTTGAAGAATTGTTCCAGTTTATTACAACTTGGATTTTACCTTTGTAGGATTGGCAATTGTTTTGTTTTTTTTTTTGTAATAATGTAGCAGTTATCACAGAGATATGGGGCTCATTTCAAAAAAGATATTTGTGAGGACTGCTTACATGCAGATTACAGGTGGTGGCAGCGGTTCCATAAAAGAGAGCTAACAAATTGCAGATAAATGTGTATGATTTTCAGGCCTCTCGCATCCACATGCATGGGTCACAGGTATGGAGTTTATTTTGATATGTGAAATTTGTCCAAATGAAGACAAGAGGAAATTATCTCACAATGCAAATCGCAACATACATGTTGTAAACTTGATGAAATGGACCCCTGGGGGAAAGCACAAAGTAGACAGACAGGGAAACGATCGCAAACAGTCACATGACCAGGCAGATCAAAAAATCCATATAAGCTAAAATGATTTGGAAGATAAAACCAAACTGGCGACTCTCCTCTCAGGGAAAAGACTGAGAGCCATTCAATCCAAAACAACCCACTTCCTCAACAGCACCGACTGCAGGACTTTCCACCTACTAAATGGATCCTCAAGCCCACTCCACTGACTGTACTAGCCTGAAGCATGTCCTACAGCATTGGCATTCTATGTTATGGCAGAAAATTGTGTCCTCTTACATTTAATCTTTTATGTCCATCCATCCATCGTCAACCGCTTATCCTGCGTACAGGGTCGCGGGGGGCCGGAGCCTATCCCAGCTGGCATAGGGCGAAAGGCGGGGTACACCCTGGACAGGTCGGCAGTCCATCGCAGTTAATCTTTTATGTATGATCTTTTAATATAATCATTATTATTACTATTATTTTTATAGATATGTATTGTATTTTTTATCCTTAACCTTTCCTCTCCTATACTCCTCATGTTGGTCTGTCCACATTTACTAGGGTTTAGGTCAGAGCTGTGAGATTTTTGGTATTTTCCTCTCTTGTTGTTCTTCTCCTCTCATGGCATGTTCATTCAAGGCTGAGAGAGGATCTCTGTTCCCTAAAACATAGAAACCTAGACAGTGTAAATGATGATGCATCCCTTTGCTCAGGGTCAGACGCCCTATGCCGCCCTAGGCAGCAGGTCTCTGGACCAGCTGTATATGTGTTTTAGTACTTCTCTGTTTATTCTCTTTTGTTAAATAAATTCTTCAAAGACAACATCTGGTTGTAACTCAATTCTTTGCTCAACCCCTCACCAGGAATATAATTTCCGCAACACTCTACAGTTAAATTTTATCTTTATTTAACATATGCTTGTGTGTGTATGGTTAAAGAGGGATGGAGGAGTATTTTTCTTAATTTTCTTTTCTTTTCTTTTTTTACACTTCTTCACTTACAACACTTCTGTGTTGTAGTGAGCACACTGCACCAAATTCCAAGCAACTTAGTTGCATGGCAATAAAGTATTGAGTATATATTGTATTGTCTCTTGGGTGTGCTCATTTTTGTGTTTAAACCTGTCTGATCGTCTGAGCCCTTTCAGACTTTGCTGTAGCCATGTTCCCACATCTCAGAATTTACTGTGGAAAGTTATCTTAACTGATCATTTGCAAAACTACAAAAATTAGACCCATGTTGGAATCAACCAAATGTATCCTTTAAGAATAAAGTAAAGTATTAGTAAAATTCTGTGTAGCAATACAAATGTACAAATGTGTGTGGTTGTGTGTAGAGCCCAAGCAGCCCTTCTCTCTGGTTGGAGGGCTCTTCACTGTCAAGCTTCCTGCCAAAGGATTGCTCAGCATTTAACGAGAAAGAAGAGAGAGAGAGAGAGAGAGAGAGAGAGAGAGAAGTGGGGAGTCATTAGGGGGAGGGACAAATACAGTATGAGAGAGTGAGGGGTTGAAAAAGAGAGTGGTGGACCTGCAGCGTTGTAGTAAGAGAGGCAGCCAGCGAGAAGCAGCAGAGACAAACAAAACACACACAGCCAACCTGACTGTAACCTTCTCTCACAGCACACACTTACCCAACAAGCAGATAGGCAGAGGAGCAGGAACCTACCAGACACACTCATTCATCCTCACACACTCGGTCAGCAGCAGCAACAGCATGTTTCGGTGGAGGCTCCCCCAGGCAGTGTGTGTGCTGTCAGCGTGTGTGTGTCTGGTTCTCGCATATGAGGATGAAATTGAGATCAACTACGGAGACCCCTACTTCAATGAAATCACAGGAGGAGACACGGGAGAACGTAAGTGTTATACTGAGCATGTGTGGGTGTGTGTGTGCGCAAATATTTATCTGATTAAGATTCTCAGGTGGCTGTGGTTGCAATATAATTGAATTATGGAATGTGACATTGATCTTTTTTTTTGTAGGACTCATGCATGGAGTTGTGTGAGAAGGAAGTTAGGGACACTAGATTAATTGTCTCTATATGTTAAGCAATTTACATGCAATACAATATGTCATAAATATACTGTGTCCTTTAAAACTGACAAAAAGTGCAGAGCAGTTAGGATTTAAGAAATACTACTGCAATGCTATTACTACAGTATAAGATGACAGAGCACACAACAACTAAGAGACTGAGGAGAAAAAGAGAGAAAACTTTAAGTAATTGTAGTTATAGTATAGACAAAGTAGAATGTTTGATGTTCTAAAAGGCATCTTTAAATGCAGAGACAGACAGAAGAAGAGACCGAGAGCAGAGAAAGCAAGGATCACATTATGTAGAGTATACAGACTGCTGGCAGAGACAGAGTTTGTGTATGAGACGAGCAGCATCAAAGAATATGCTGAGGCCGAAAATCAGAGGGCTTTTCCAGCTGCTTACCGGAACACACATATTACAGCATGAATGACTGGTCTGCAATCGCAGACACACTACAGCATATCATTATGAAGCTGTTCTGTCAGCTGTTTGGAAAAGCATCACCGTTTGTGAGAGAAAAGAATCTGTGGATGTGGTGTAAGTGTGAATGTGGAGAAAGTGTGAGCGCAATGTGTTTCAGTGTGTGCAATGGGCCCCTTGCAGCTGTCATTTTGAGCTTGTTTGTTGTTTAAAAGCTGGCAGGAGGTATAATTGTAGCACCAACAGTTAACAGTCAGCAAACTTTGCCCTGGGCGCAGCTGTGATGTGATTAAACCTGACTGAAGGGAAAAATGATAGAGACCTAAACAAATGACTGGGAATAGTGAAATATAAGCACATGAATTACAGCAAAGGGGGGGGGTAGATTGGGCTGCCAAGGCAAGAAAAGGTGGGTGCAAGAAGAACAAAGGAAAGACAGAAATTCACAATTGACTTGCTGGATTCCGGAGGAAAAGTCAAATCATGTGAGGGCAGTGCAGTCTGTATGCAGGTGTGTAAGGAAGAGAGAGGTGAAAGCCTGGAGGAAGACACAGATCATCGCTTCTGACCTGCTCAAAAAATTTCTCAAAAGTAAATCAAAAGAAAATCTTATTAAATAACTACAGAACAGTAAAAATCATTCTAACAAATAAAAATGTAACAAATACAACTAAACAGGTAGTAATCTCGATTATAAATAACCAATTCAAAATAACAGGAAAGAAGACTTCACTAGTCCTCAAACTCAGATGGTCAAAAGTATGAGAAAGGCTTAAACTAATGTCTCGGGTTCTTTTACACTCCATCTAAATCCTTTATAAACCTATGACCTTCTGCCTAATGATTCCTGCAGTCTTCTGATAATGCCCTCTAGAATACATTTGCAGGTATAGACAGACCTTGAGGCCCAAACCTTATTCAGCACAGTGTGTCTGACACATATTTGGCTCCCGGATTGGAATTGTTTAACACCTTGGTTTTGCTTTGTCTCCCTTTCTCTCTGTTATCTCTCTCCTACTCTCTGCAGATCTTCCCTTTCCTTTTTAGTGTGAAAGAAACTTTCCTTTTCCTTCCTTCTTTATTCTCATTCAAGCAGGAAGCCAGATGATCTGTCTGGAAAAAGTGGTTTACAAGTCAATTGTCCTGTTTCTTTCTCACGTTCTTATCTCTCCCCTAACAACTTCCTCTTTTTTCCCCACATATACTCTTCATTTTCATACTCTGTCTGCAACTAAAGAAGACATCCTTATCTTGCAGCATTAACGGTTTTCTTTCCAACAGACTTGATCTTTTCTTTATTCTGTCATCCTCCTTACAATTATGGCCCAGAGTTCCTGTCAAAGCTGGCGAGATCATAGGCGTAGTAATAGTTTGATCACAGTACATCTGATAAAAGTTATACTGAAGCCACACTTGCCCTAGTGTCCGGTAAATAATGGAGCAAGTTAAACCTTTTAAAACTCTGTGGGACAAATACGCTTTTCCATTGCTCTCGTTTTTTGAAGAGCAGAATATGAACATGATGACAGTGCTTAAGGAGGTTAAATCATGGACCTCTATGATGCAGAAATATTTCATAAGGTGAAAGTCATTTAAGTACTTATAAGGATGCTGCTAAAGAGTATGAATTTTGTCTCAAGAATATAGTACACATGCTCTTTGATTCAGGGACTTGCGGTTTATCACTATTGCAGATAAGTGTCCATAGAGACACTCCTAAGACGCTTATAATATCTATTACTACTTGGCAACACTATGCTCCCACGATTAAAGCTCCAAAACCATTCTGGGAATTGTAGTTTTAATGATTATCTTTCCCCAAATCGAAGTAAAACAAAGAATAATGCTAGGAGTGACAAAACCCATTCATATTAATATTTTTCATATTGCACTATCATTATTTTTTATCTTAGAGCCGACTGTTAGTGTAAGACTGTGAAAATCCCTGTTCTATCTAAAAAGAAATCCTCCTCTACATACACGCTATAGAAAATCCAATTATTTCATCTTCTGTAAGCAATCTTAACATTTCTCTTTTCTCCCCCTCTTTTTAACATCCATCTCTCCAGCCACACCGAGCCCACTTCCCTGCAGTTCACCAGACCTGACCAAATGGGACAAAATCTTCTCGATGCTGGAGAACAGTCAGATGAGGGAGAACATGCTGCTTCAGTATGCAGATGACATCATCAAGGTGGAGATGGGGTCACTGCGTGGAGAAATGCTCAGGTTGGTTGAACGAAGGTGGTCACAGGTTCGAGAAATTATGATCTCAAATGAGAGGAAGTGGGCTTTCATGATAGTTAAGAATTGAGCAACTCATTTATGATATTAGAAGGTTGGGATTGAAACTTAAAAATCAGTTACTCATTCATCATCTCAGATCCCAATACAAATTCAGTATTTCAGTGTGAAAATGCTCTCAAAAACGTATTAATCTGTCAACTTTATATCATCTGGAGTTCATGCTTTAAAGTTTATAACCTTGAGTGCAAATGGAGGCTAGGGATCAAACCGCCATCCCTGTGATAAGTGGTCAACCTGCTCTACCTCCTGGGCCACAGAGGCCAAATTACAACTTAGCTGATTATCAAACTTTTTGCCAGTAATTTCTTCAATTCACTTCAGCTGTAAGACCAGTATGCTGAATTCACCTAATTTATTTTCATTTCAATGGCTTTATGAGTGAATTGGGAGCCTAAGCTTAACTCTTTTACATTGATCCTTTTTGGTCAGGTTTGTGGCCCAGTATGGTGGCTCTTGTGGGGTTGCAGTGGAAAGGATGGGCTTTCAGCTTGAGAGCCGCCTCAGAGAAAGCCTCAAACTCAAAGATCAGACTTCTTCTGCTGCTGGGAATTCTGTCGGGAATTCAGACCATCTGGAGGCCATGCTACAGCAGCTCCTCTCAGCAGCACAAACACAAGCTTCCCGGTTCGCCAAGATGGAGACCAGTTGCTTCGGCAGGCCAGAAGCTGGGATGAATTCAAAGACAGGACCTGAGATTCCAGACATTGGAGGGGCTGGGCACTGGGAGCAAGAGGTGACATCACGAGAGGCAGTTTTAGACAGGGTGCTCAATGCGTTGCAACAGACGAACGTGGAACTGGAGGAGGTGCTGAGGTCATCGAGGCAAAGATACCTACCTGCAGGTAAGATATCCATCTTATCATCGGCACTCTCTGTGTCTGTCTTTACTTGTTGCTTTCTTCCTCTTTGTATTTGTTTTCACCTTTCTCACATTCAGGTCACGCCTCAAATGAAAGAGTGAGAAACCCCTCTGTCAGGCCTTTCTTCTGAATGTCCAACAACTAATCGTGCAGCTTGTGTTTGTCCTAAATACCTTTCCACTTCCTCTGTCTGTCTCCAGGCAGGCTATTGGACAGATATTGGTCAGCCACAATGCTCAATTTTGGCCCCTGTTTGTTTAACATACATCATGAAATCCTTTTGGTGAGTCATCACACAAGAAAAAACTCTGGGCAAAACTCTCAGCTCAGGCAGAGTTGGACTTCATCCACCAATCGAAACCTTTCCGTCAGCTATTTTCAATGACAGATACTTTTAGAGGTTTGAAGATAATAATAATAACTAATACATGCATGAAAAGATAGCATAATATAAAACTCTTGCTGGACTGATTGAACACAAATTCTTCTCAGATTCAAGACATTACAACATGTGGTTTCAGTTAGTAGGCCTACTTCTGTGATTTATTCTCCATCCTTGAATTAAACACTTATTAATAACAAATTGACTCAACTTAGAGTGACTAAGTGTGTGTAAATGAACTTGGACCATGTTTTTTCCCACAAAAGGCACCACTCACATCAGTTAGACAACTTCATTTCCTAGAATTAATCAAATAAAAACTGCAAAAAACAACAACAGAAAACAGGATACGTTATTTATTACTCATCTAATGCACACACACCTTTACAATCCAGAAACTGGCCTACATACAGGGCAGAGGGACGTGTAATCATTAGCCGGCTGAAACAAAAACCACACCAAAGCACCGTGGAAAAGCAGAAACAGATGGAAACCATCATGAACACACACACACACACACACACACACACACACACACACCATTTTACCATTATTTTTGAGTGGCAGAAACCTGAGACAAATGTAACATCAATATTTGGGATCTCCTGTTTTAGTGGGGATGGAGTGTGTCTGCTAACTGTGGGGAGAGAGAGAAAGAGGAGGAGGGAGGAGAGGGGTGGGAAGGCAAACTAGGATCTAGAGAGAGAAAGAAGAGGGGAACATAAGGGACTAATGGAGAATAAAAACGATGAGGAGAAAATTTAAAAGAAGAATAGAAAAATAAAGGACGCAACAGCTGTCCACATCGTGAACTAAATGTGTGTAATGTTTGCACACACACACACACACACACACACACACACACACACACACAGAAACACACACAAACGCTCCAGTACCTCCAACAATGCTCATCAGCACAAAATGCATTTACACTGCATTATGTAATGGAGAATAAATTGCCTGGAAAGGCCCCACTTAAAGGGCAACACAAATACCACACACAGCTTCTCCCTGTTTTTTAAATACTAAAAGATTAACCAACAAAAGCAGGTTTCAAAATGCAGAGTGAGTTCGAAAGGGAGTGTTTGAGACGTATGAGAGTACAAACCGATGAACCAGATGACCCATACTGGGAGGTGTGTGTGTGTGTGTGTGTGTGAGTTGGTGGGGAACGTGAACTGAACTTGAAATCTCTTATTCCACCAGACTAATCTAATACTGCCACCTAAATGTAGTGCATCTAGTGTGGTCACACTGAGGAGAGGACAGCGTATGGCTAAACAAGCATTTTTAATCCATGCTAACATTTATCCATATTATGCAGCAATATATACCAATAAAATGCATAATTGCATTTCAGTGGCATAAGACAAATCTCCCCATGCATCAGTCCAACTATTACCGGGCCAAATATAAAATGCAAACTACAACAACCTTAAGGACATTAAATGTTGGCAGACTCCTTCTCTTTCCTTTCCCCAGTTGAGTAATAATAACATTGAAATGATCATGTACGGTCCTGAAAATCAAAGCACCCTCATTACTGCAGATATGGCACCTTGTCCCTTTCTGTAACGTTGATCCAGCATGAATGTTTAGATCCAGTTTCAATCAACTTGGATCCCATTGGACTCCTTCAAGTCTTTACTTTGGTTGCACAGGAAACGCATGGTTCACCTGGGTTCCTTCAACTCTTTACTGACTCTCTGTTACTTACAAAGTTTAAAATCTTTGCTGCTGGTGGTTACATGCATCCTTTCTACTTTCAATTTCATGCATTTTATTTCTCTTTTGTAAGTTCTTTGGATTGACTGTGTTGTGTTAAAGAGCAATTTACATAAAAGTTGATTTGACCATCTGCATAAGGGCAGTGTTGATTGACCAACAATGTATTAACTGTAAACTATTATTAGCCCTGAATGTGATCCACATCCTGACTAGTGCTTAATTGACAATTAAACTTTAAAAAAAATTCTAATGAGAAGTCGGTGACTTCTATACTCTCCACCACCAATCACCAATACTGAAGAAAACATCTGATGAGTAATAAAAACTGCACTCTAAAGGAGAACATCATCAGTCACATATCTTAATAATGGACACACTAGATTGCTCACAACAGCAACCTGAAGTTACATATGAAATGATCTTCATCTAGTGACATTGAACACTATCATATCTTCCTTGCTGTTTAGGTTGTGAGATGGCGCTTCTCTTCCCCATGCGTTCCCGTCGAATCTACACCTCCATCATACCAGATGTTCCTCTCTCTGTCTCCTCCTTCACTGTCTGCATGTGGATGAAGCCAACCACTGTCTCAAACAAAACCGTGCTGTTCTCCTACGGAAACCGCCGCAATCCATATGAGATCCAGCTGTTGCTCGGCCAAACCTCTGCACTCTTTACCATCGGAGGGGAGGCTCACCTGGTGGAGGCACGGAGTGTGGTGAGCCCCGGAGGCACATCAGAGTGGATTCACTTGTGCGGGGCTTGGTCGTCTGAGCAGGGCCTGGCGTCCCTGTGGGTAGACGGGAAAAAGCTGGCCTCCACACCTGGAGTGGCTGAGGGACATGTCTTACCTGACGGAGGCTCACTCCAGCTTGGGCAGGAAAGGAACGGCTGCTGCCCTCTGTCTGACAGCAGCGGAGTGCCAGGGTTTGAAGGAGGATTCGATCCCAAGCTGGCGTTTGCGGGAAAGATGACAGGAGTGAACATGTGGGACAGGGTGTTGTCAGAGGAGGAGATTTCCCAGCTGGCTTTGCGGGATGGCTGGGGTTGTGAGCAGAGGGGGAACATGGTGGCGTGGGGAGCGACGGAGATGGTGCCGCATGGAGGTGCTCAGTTCATCAACTAACTGATTCATACTCTTCTTAGTGGGAATTTTCATCTGCGTCATCATGATTATCATCATTGAGAATATCAGCAACATCGTAATAAGCTTTAACGCTAAAACTGAAGAGAACAACTTACAACTGCTTTTATCATCATCGTCATCTTTGTCCCTACAGTTATTTTTTTATTCTTATTTTATTATCAAGATGGTTATTTTCTCCATCGTCCCCATCGCTATTACCACGAACGCTAATGCTGCAATGAACTTTACTGGACATGTTTCAATGAAAGAAAGCCAATGCTGTGAGAGATTGAAGTTTATTTTTGTAACCTAACCTTTTGATCACACACACACACACACACACACACACACACACACACACACACACATACACACACACAAAGAGAGAAGTACATTCAGCTTAGACAACAAGCAGCATTTACCAAAGACTTAATTAGACTGCAAGAAAGACAAAGCATCTATTGTTAAAGTGAACGGGTTCTGAGCTGGCGACAGCCACACATACAGAGAAATTAATAGGTCACAGACAATTACAAGAGATTATCTTAAAACTGTATAGTGATGTATGTTTTAGATCAATAATGCATTTTCTCTTTCTATGTAGATTTGTATTGAAATGACAAGTACAGTTAACATAAATCTGATTAAAAGTTTTGCTTTTCTACCTTTGTTGTCTGCAGTAGGTACAATTAATCGCAGTTGAAGATTGTCAACAACCCCCATTACAACTGAAAGCAGAGGTACCATACTCATGTTTAAATAATGTGTTGTCATGTAACGTGCAATACAACACATGATGTATATAATACCCGTTTGCGAAAACTGCTGTACTTTCATTTCAAGCATGGTCAACTAGTGACTCTGGAAATAGCTTCAAACTAAATGATTTTTAGCAGCTTATTATTTTATTGCCACAATTTTCTTGAACTTGTGAAAGCATTCAAAGCATTTTAAGACCTTATATTTCCATACTTGTGTGTTTTTTTGTCAGCCGTTCTCATTTAATTTTAGGGTAATAAATTGTGTCTTTTTTTGATACTGAGTAAAGTAATAAGAGTGAAACTGTTATATTTGTAATGTGGGACTGACAATGCTTTTTTTATTTGATAAAACAAACTGAGGACAATGTTTACACAATCTAATCTTTTATTAGTTCTCTTGTATTATACTGTAAATTGCTATTGTTGTTGTTCTTGTGAAAAGGTAAAACTGAATGTATTTTGTACATAAATATATTTTGCATAACATGGCTGGCTGAATGGAGAGTGAGGTATGAATAAACATTTCACGTTACAGTATATTCCCTTGCTGGAGTGTCAGTGTTTTTCTGTAATTTCAAAATCTCATCAAGGCTATATTTGACTACTAAGTCAGCTTAAGGCAAATAGATACCTTTTAAGCAAAGCACCTTACAATTCATACATGCACCGATGGTGGAGGAGCTACCATGCTCACCAGGAGCAATTTGGGGTTCAGTTTCTTGCTCAAGAACATTTAGACATGTGAGCAGGAAAAGCCAGGGATCAAACCACCAAAACTCCAATTACTGACCGCTGACTGTTTCTGGAAGGAGTTAGGTGTTTGCTTTTTAAAGACACTTTTAGGGCACGTTAGTTGAGGAAAGAGTCCTAATGTAAATAATAACATTGTACCTACATCTCCAACTGTATATAAAATATATGATCATTTACATTACTTCTTCTACATATCCTTAAAAATTCACAGCAGTAACAAGCTGAGTTTAATGCAAAGTAGTACAAGTTTTTTGCATTGTATCTTCCAAACATAGACGTATTTCAAAGTGCTTTACATAACGTTAGCATTTGGAAGCACAATGCAGAGGCAAATAAAAATACGCTTTCCGATGTCAAGTCACCATCTCATATATAGAAAGAATTATTGTTGCTACATAAACTTTGGATTTATATTTACAATCAAATGATTTACAGGTCAAAAGGTTATCAACACAAAACGACATTTGTCTCCATAAATACTGTAATGTGAAAAAGTCCAAAGAGAAAGAGAAGAAATGCAAAGTTTGAATCACACAGAATATATACAGTACATAAATTAGATATGCAGATATACAATACATAAATTCAAGACATACTGTATGCCATAAAGATACTTTCATTATATATAAAATCAGTTAATTCAAATAATCTGACTATGACACTGAAAAACATTTGTCCATTAGTGAAATATAAAAGGTTTCTCCTGCAGCTACAACTTTACACTGACTTCCATTCAACCCACCTGCCCCAAAAGTTCCTTATTCTGCCTTTGCTTAACTTACAAGCTTGAGAACAGTAACTACACATGTTTGGCAGCAGGGGAGACATATATGACATCTAACTTTGACAGATGACGCATTCCAAACCTCAGTGTTACCATATGATCAGGTTTTACTATGAAAAGGAAGGAAATTGTGGCTCTTAAATCCCTATAGGGCAAAAGCAATGCCATATGTTTCTGTGTACATGTATGGTTGTGAGTGTGTGTGTGTAGGTGTGTGATCTGAAGACTGAGTCTTGTTGTGGGTCACTGCAGCAGACTATAAAACCTTCACACTGTATCCTGCTGCTGGCTTTCTTTAACTAGTATCAGCAGGTGGTCCATGTTCCAAGCTGCTAGCGCAAGACTCTGGCAAGATGAGAGGAGGTGGACTGTGTTTTACATCGATGATGCTTGGTGCAGTCAAGAAGGACTCTGTTTCCCAAATGTCAGACTGTTTATTGTGAAGACAAAACTTTCATACTATCATCTGGTTGCTTCACCCCATGCAAATCCAAAAAATGTACTGTGGAATGTTTGGGGTGTAGGTTACACGTGTCTGTATATATCTTTATAAAAAACTGTATTGTTTTATTTTATATGTTGCATATTTTAATACAGGCCTACACTTAATTATTGTGTGTGTAGGATGAAGGAACTACAAATTTATTTCGTTATGCAGCTTTATGCTGAATAATGGCAAATAAACAACCTTGTACCTTTTAGTAAACATGTGCACACACGCATCCTCGTAAAGCGTGATATATACAGCAACGTACAAAATGCAGCCAATTCATGTGCCAAAGAACACAGGGGAATGGAGACAATGAGTGAAAACCCCCATGTGGCAACCTTCAGAAACAAACTCACAGTGTAAACACAAACACATGCAGAGTCCATCCATCCTGTTAGCTCGTGTAACCAACCTATCACACCCCTATCATCAACATCACCCAAACCCCATTACATCAGCTAACTTCCTGAAAACAAGTCATCTCTTGTTGTTTCTATGAGCTATGTGTGTGTGTGCACAGTTCAGCATGCTTTGTAGTCCTGTGTTTATGTTGTGTTGTGTTTAGGTTGAGGTTCCATAGGGGAGAAGAGAAGTAGGGGCTTGTTAAAAAGGCAACATGAGGTTCAAATGTTCAGAGAACAGTAGATGAGCCTCACCAGTGGGTAAAAACTTGAAACTGCCTAGGCTGCATTAAAAACTGCCCAGGGAAACATAAATCTGCACTCGCTTTAATAAAGCCCTCAAGCAAGACTGGTTCACTTTCATCCTGTCTCCATTTTGAGTGTGTGTGTGTGTGTGTGTGTGTGTGTGTGTGTGTGTGTGTGTGTGTGTATGTTATATCCCAGCTTTAATAAGGCCCAACATCAGTTCATCAACCCCTGTCAAGCTGGATCACAGTCACTCTGAGCTTTAGTGTATCTTCTATGTATCCCATCTTTTTCTCCTACTTGTCCCTTTATTTCTTTTTCTTTTTTCTTTTTATTTCTGTTTCTCCCTAAACTCTCACACAAGTCCAGGTTTCACTGTGTTAGAGTGCACATTAGTGTCCCTACTGGTGATATATGTGATAACTTTGGGGTTGCCATAAACTTTAAATTTCAAAATTTTGAAACCAAACATTATGACTATATCATCCCTGAGCGGCTGATGGTTAGGAATGTGATATTTGTATGTGGACTTAAAAGTGTTGTTGTGTTTTGTGTTTTATTACTGAATGTTAAAGGTTAACTAACTTGGCATTAGCATATTGTGCAGCTAATGTGGCTAGCAGGCTTGGTGATGTTGGACTAACGTAATCCTGAGGGACAGGCTAGAGAAACTGTGAGCAGTAAGCCTCATTTGAAGCTCACTAACTAACAAGCGTAGTGTGTCGGATGCCTACAACTGTTTTTCTTGTTACTTTTTGTGGAAATTTAGTTATAAAGTTACTACAGCGCAGTGGTTAGTTGTTGAGGGCCCATTGTACTCCGCACCGGCATGTGTTGGTGTGTGCGTGTGTGCGTTGCTGCTATATGTAAATTGATAACGATATAGCCAACATTACATGTGAAAAAGACACGGCCAAACTACAAAAATTAGTTTGCTTGCCAATGTTGTTGACTAGCACCCAGCAGCTAACTTGCTTACTTGTCCATCAGGTAAACATGCTCCCAAAAATCATTTTTAGTAATTTCCTGTGGAGTTTTCTGTAAAGAAAAATAAAATGTTTACATTCTATGTTTCTCTCCAGAATGCATTGTGTGTATCCTTGAGGTCAAACAAACATGCAAATCTTTTTTTATTTCTTTCCTAGTAAAGCAGATGTTTAAATTTTTTTAAATCATAGATTTACATATTTAGAACACCTGCACGCTCGCTTGCATTTGAATCCGTGTGTATGGCCAAAAACTTCACAGCAATATTTAAAACAAAATGCAACCCTGTTGCACCTTAAAAGAAATAATATTAGCTGGTTTGATATAGCTTCTCTTATTACAAAAACACCTGATTTCTGTTTTGCCATTGGCAGGGACCACTTGCTACCTCTATTTTCATACACAGTTTTATTAATCAATGGTGCAAAGTGTGTTCCAACGATCTGACGCATTAAGCCCAAACTCTGGCTAAACATCACTTGTAAAATGAACCAGACAGCAGAGGGATAAGCTGTTTCATGTGCTGAGCTGCTGGCAGAAAACTTGCTCAGTGGGAGCATCACCGTGGTGGCCACCTCACTCTGGTGCTGCATGAAGTGATTAGCACCACGTGCTAGTGTGTATGTGTGTGTGTGTGTGTGTGTGTGTGTGTGTGTGTGTGTGGATGCATGCCAATGTGTGTGTGAGGTGTTAGTTCATTGTAGTTCACAAGTAGGAGGATTCACAGAGAACACACCTGCACAAATGCCCACAGAGCCACACAAAATCACATTATTTCTAAACTTCATTAACTAAACCTCTGCCACAGCAACCTCCTTGTGTGTGCTTAATAATGGAGTGTGTGTGTGTGTGTATGTGTGTGTGTGTGTGAAGGCCTGGGGGGGTAAACAGATCTCCATCAAACAGTGCTAACTATGGCCCTTAAGACACTCACACTATACTAATGAGCTTTAAAAACATGTTGAAAAAAAGTCACATGGAATAGCTGTCTTTAAAGGATTAGTGAGTAACATTTAGGAGGATCTATTGACAGAAATGCATTATAATAAACATAACTGTGTTTTCATTTCCATCTACATACAGTATATCACAAAACTGAGTACACCCCACACATTTTTGTAAATGTTTGATTACATCTTTTCATGTGACACTGAAGAAATGACATGGCTACAATATAAAGTAGTGAGTGTACAGCTTGTATAACAGGGTAGATTTGCTGTCCCCTCAAAATAACACATCACACTGCCATAAATGTCTAAACTGCTGACAACAAAAGTGAGTACAACCCTAAGTGAAAATGTCCAAATTGGGCCCAATTACCACGGTGTCATGTGAATTGTTAGTGTTACAAGGTCTCCTGTTTTGATTAGGGAGCAGGTGTGTTAAATTTGGTGTTATCGCTCTCAAACTCCCTCATACTGGTCACTGGAAGTTCAACATGGCAGAGAACTCTCTTATTATATGAAAAAAGAATGGCTGCTCTACATAAAGATGGCCAAGGCTATAAGAATATTGCCAAGACCCTGAAACTGAGCTGCAGCACAGTGGCCAAGACCATACAGTGGTTCAACAGGACAGGTTCCACTCATAACAGGTATCAACATAGTTGACCAAAGAAGTTGAGTGCACATGGTCAGCATCATATCCAGAGTGTGTCTTTGGGAAATAGACGAATGAGTGCTACCACCATTGCTGCAGAGGTTAAAGGGTTGGGGGTCAGCCTGTCAGTGCTCAGACCATACGCCGCACACTGCATCAAATTGGTCCGTGATGATGACATCACGGAGCTGGTGAATGCACCGTGAGCCACTGGTTGCAATTGCAGCCCTCATCACTAGATGCCACTAAAACTGACACACTGAACCTTTAACCACTGACCATAGGTCAACTCAGCTTCCCTCCCTGACCCTAACTGTTAAGAAGGGAAGTTACTGAAAAATACTGATCAGATCAATGCCTGAGGACAATTTCACATTAAACTCCAGGAGGATTTTTAGAGCACTTTCAGAGGATACGTGCACTTCTTCACACACTGCATACGCTTTGGTCAGTGGGAAAACAAATTATTTTTTCTTCAATTGTTTGAAATTTTAATTTCTTGCGGGGCAGAATACACAAATTAATAGAATAACATGTGTGCACACGATGGAACAACACTGTATTTAAGTGGCAAATCAATGGATGGAGCAATGGACCTGTTTTATATATTTTGTTCAAAAAGTAGAGAAAACAGAAACAAGTTCAAGAAAATGTTTACGGAGAATAGACAGACAAAAAAAGGATAAACTGCCCAACACCAAACAGCGATTACCCTTTTCTCCCCCTTCTTCTTACATATAAATTTCCATGCTGCATCAAAAGGGTCATCAGGGAAATGATGATTTGTAACAGCTGTTATTTACCATCATTGTTATCCTCAATGATATGGAGCCAGCAATCATTATACCATTATTCACTATGGCTCATGATAGGATAAGACTGTGGTTTGCTACTACAACTGCTGATTACAACAGTAATCCATTTTTCCACTCCAGTAAACCAGCTGATCCCATTGTTGCAGGTCTGCTAACAGCCCTCACAATAAGAGTATGCAAGTGCTATTTCTGCAAGCCAATACATGTCAACCACCAACAACTAAATAAATACAATAAAGCCTATGATGGCTTTGTTAGAGAATCCTTTCGATGCTCAAGCAGAGCTTCCTGCAAAGCTCCTTCTGTGACTCAAAGGGCATACGCCCACACACACATATGCCTAAGTGTGTAAGAATATCTATGTGGGACAGCAGGAACTAAGGAGAGAAGAGAAACACAGGAGACCACTTAAACCAAATGTACAGAAAAAAGGTCTTTTTACCAGCAGCATCTAGTGAGGTATGGCTGCACAAGGATTAAAATATGTTCATGCAGAGGCATTTGTGTGCATGTATGTTAATATATGTGTACAGTATGTGTGTGTGTATGAGCACTCGTATGTGTGTCCTACCTCCCAGCACACTGAGTGTTATGGCCTCTGTATGTTCAGCCAGCAGGTCAGCTTTGGCTATAGCAGCCAGGGAGAGATAACTGGACATGTTCCTGCTCAGCTCCCTGTTCCCTCGCTGCAGGAACCGCACTGCGACCGGGACAGCCAGCACCATGACCGACGGACAACTGTAGTTCTGAAGGGGATGAAAGAAGAGTGGTGGATGAGGAGACAGCAACTGTCAATTGTCAACACAGGGGATTTTATTTGGGACATTTGACAAAAACCTTTCCATAGTAACTCTTTTTCTTTCTGCAGTTTAAGGGACGAGCCAAATGATAATCAAAAAGTAATAATTGTAAATACTTTGTAACGTGATATGTGGTAAAAGGATTAAAACATGCAAAAAAAACTGCTACGATCCATAAGCCCAAACACTCCAGCCCCAGGATTGCTCCAAACTTTTATCACCACTTTTATTGTTATTACCAAAAAGAAATGTTTAAAGAATCTCTGTTTAGATGCAATGCATCTGCACTGACAGAGGGTATTTTGCAAAGCGAGGAGAATGGAGAGCTGACTACAGCTAGTTTCCTCAAGCAGTACAAGGAGTGCTTGCGTTGTCTTAAATTTCTCACATTTACCAAGTTCATCCAAGTGTGGAAGGGAGAAAAGGAAATTGTTGCTGTACTTGAGGATGCATATAAGTGCGCAAGTTTGTCCCTGTAAACACTGACAGAAGGAACACAGAGGAAGGGGATTTGAAATGCACTAGCACCCTCAACAGGACAAACCGATACCAAGTCTGTGTTTGTATGAGACAGCAGAGACAGAGAAAGGCAAAGAAAAGAAGCAGCCAAAGGAGACTGCCTCTGGTCCAGCCCAATCCCCAGGCTGCTTTGCTTCTAGAGAAGGTGGAGAGAGAGTCCCTCTGCTTTTAAGCCTTTTAGCTGTGGAGAAAAGATTTACATTTACATTTTTAAGACCCTTGGTAGCAGCTACAATACCTTACTCTGTTGAATATGTTTCATGATATATCATTAATCTGCCATGTTCACTGCGTTCCTTAGACGTTATTATTTCCCTTTTTTGTACCCACTTTCACTCCACCAACTTATTTACGTGTACTTAAGAATACCCAGAATGCCTTTCGTCCTGATTTTTTTCATGTTGATGTTTTAGAGAGTTGAAAATGTGTAATTTTGTCTCTCTCTCTGTCTGTCACATTTTTATTCTGCCATGTGATGGCAGTGCAGACAACATGTTCACAAATTATTATTCCAACAATAAAGATGATCCATCAAACTACCGATTTTTCAATCTCCATTACATAATATTCACTGGTCAGGCCCTAATGTCAATCTCAACACACATTACATTTTTATCTTATGTATTGATATACAGATTTATTTATCTGTCCCGTCTCTCTCTCTCTTTTATCTTATTAGGGAGAGTCACTTTAATGTCAGGCACAGCACAGATCAAGCAGCAGTCGTATAAAAAAAACACAGAATATGCCATCATAAGCTAGAAATCTGTTGCCACGTGTGTGTATATGTGNGTATGTGTGTGTGTGTGTGTGTGTGTGTGTGTGTGTGTGAGTGTGTGTGTGTGTTGCGTACATGTAGCGTGTAAATGAAAAACCCTTCTTCCTGCAGTCGGTTGCTAACTTCTCTCTTTCCCTCTGGGGGAGTATCAGTGGAAGGGTAAAAACAGTGTTTGTGCATCAGTAAGTTCAAAACAACAGAAAGACAAAGAGAGAAGAAGAGATCCGAGAGATAAAGATAGTTGGAGGGTACGATAAGGTAAGAGCGAACTAGTCAGACGGGGGAAGACAGAGAGAATGAAATAAAGAGAGAAACAGATACAGAAAAACGAAACATTGACAGAGTGAAGACAGAGAAATGCTCTCCTGATAAATGCTGGAGTTTGGACATCAGAGCCTGGAGCTGCTGTCAGAGCTGTCAGGTCTCACCTCAACGTGTGCGTGTGTGTGCGTGTGTGTGTGTGTGTGCGTGTGTGCCTTTTCTCAAGAAGTCTCATTATGATGGTATTAAGGACATTCCCATTCCCACAGGAAAATGGAGGGAGGGGGAGTGAGAAGGTAAGAGAGAGATTCCCTCTGATTATATAAGCCTTTTAGCTGTGAAGGTCTGATGGGAAAAGTAGGAAAGACACAGATTTTAATGGACCTCGGCAGTGATGCACAAAAAAAGTACATAAAAATATTTCCCCTGAAAGCAAAAATCCACCTCTGCATAAGCTACATGATTGCTGTCATAATTTATATTTGTGACTCACTTTCCCTCAACTTTCCTTATACAATGGACCCAGAAAAACAAATAGCACTGTCAAATATTTTTGTATTGTGTTGGTGACACCCACAGGTTAACAACTTGGGGATCAGTGGTGTAGTTGTGTCTTTGTAGGTGGATATACCCCAGCTTTTATCTAAACAAAAATTAAGTGTATACTGTACACTGTTAAAGCTTAAACTTGCTAACTATATATAAAAGAGTTACATGTGAATGCATCAGTAATAATAATCCAGCAATATAATAAATACAAGCCTCGTTGAACATTCACTGGGGACATTTATCAGCATTATGAATATGAAGTACATTTAGCTAATAAGACATTTTCAATGCAGGACTTTTATACTGCAATATTGCTACTTTTACTTAAATACAAAATTTGAATACTTGCTCCACCAATCCTTTTGATGTTTTGAATTTACCCAGCCATTTCACACACCCGGCAGTCAGCATCACAGGTTACTATTATACTAGGTTATGGTAACTTGATTGCCTGCAGCCTTGCTCTGCAATATGTGCACTGATACATTTCTTTAGCTATTTCTAGGTAGGTCTATGGTAAATCCCCCTGTGTGTATTTTCCATAAGTGGTTGTTGATTAAATCTTTTTATCATACAGACCAAAACCCTGCATGGCACATTTTGTGCTTAAGTATCACATTGTACACTGGCTGCTGGATTAATCTCATCTTTGCAACACTTGTGCCAGTTTGGCCTTTTTTACACCTTGTGAGTGCACTCAGAAGTGTCAACATGTAAAGGTATGTGTAAAGGTATGAAGTGTTTGTGCAGGTCAAACAAACACAACCCTAAAAAAAAAGTCTTTTGTCTGCGTGTGTGTGTACCTGCAGGATACAGCTGGTGATGTCAGAGGCTATCTTGGCATGCGGCGTGTCCTCTGTGTTTTCACCTTGTGGGGTGAGGTTATGTTCCAGACACGACTCCCACAGCCCCACCAAGGCTTTGCTGTGCTGCTCGATAGAGCCCGTCTCCCTTATGGCCGTGGTGATGCGTGTTATGCAAATCTCCACCACAGCCTGGTCATTGTCATTGGTCAAATAGTCCTGTCAGCCAGCAGACAGTAATAGGATGCAAAATTAAGCATACAATGAAAAATTATGGACAAAAAGATGAATTATGGATGAGAACAAAGATAATGAATTATACTGACATTTGCCCTGTAATATTTTGGATAAATATCATCTATGTGTGTGTAGGTTCTGCCCACTGACCTGTGAGCAGGAGATGGCCTTGATCTGGTCCAGAGCCTGAGACAGACAGTCTTCTATCTCTGAGTCCTCCAGAGAAAACAGATCCCCCGCTCTAGACAGGTCCCTCTGGCCCAGCACCTGGCTGAACAGCTGGTGCATCCTGGTCCTGGTTAAGGACTCCTTTTAGACCAGTTTGGGACTGGATCCCTTAATTGAGAATGAATACATCCCTGACATAACCATAAAGGAAAGCAAACTTCTGAATAACACTTTCCTCTGGGTTTTAGGGGAAAATTTAGAGACTAAAAAGAGTCCTCTGAATTGGGATCCCAAAAGAGTAGAAAGTAAAACCTTCGAAAATGACATCAATTTAAAATTTCTGGCACTGTTATAGGCATTCTGGGTCCTGTGAAAGTGTTATAATAACTACAAGGAGTAGATAACATCACTAAGATTTTAAGAATTTTTCTTTAGGTGAATTTTTGTTTGAATCCTCTTCAGTATGGTCCAGGATCAGGTAGGTTGGACAAGAGTGGACAAATTTGGCCCAATGTTTTTCTGGGTTTGCCTGAGGCCGGTTACCATGGAGACAAGGCATATGCTGGAGATGGCGGTCTTTCTACAGCAGAGACCTGAAGGAGAGAGGGAGAGGG
>JAPMOB010241904.1:0-23244 GCA_029875015.1 Lepomis gibbosus
CCATCTGTGTCTCCATGGTGTGTGATCGCCTCAGGAACGGCAGCCATTGTATGAGTAATAGAAATGCATTTGGTTGAAGAGTGGAGAGCAGACTCTGGATATGCCAGATTGTATTTTATCTCTTTACACATAGGCATATTACTATATCTCCTAACTGACAAATTTGAAGCATTTCCGGGAAGAAGCGGCAGCTTAAAGGATTACATATAACAAATTGATTTCTTTGGGCTACTAATAGAACTCACGATTAGTGATCGGAATAATAAAACAAGTCTTGTTGAATTTCTAAAAATAATGCCAAGTTACTTTAGGACACATCTGTTGTGTGCACAACCAAATGCAGAGTTTAGTCATTATAAAAGTTTACATTATCTAGGATGAAGAATTAATTAAAATCTCAGTTTTTAGAGTGTGTTATTCTTTGATGATGCCTTCGAGTAATGTTTTCCCAGGAAAGATCCCCATTCCCATTCACCATTTTTGTTTTTCACAGACTTCAGGCCGTAAGTGTTAGTACTTTGCATTTTGCTGAGCTGTGTCACCGTAAGGTGGCTCAATAATGCTTGCTGATCTGTATGAAAAATATAACCAATATCCAGAAACTCACAGTGCAGTGCATTTTTGATGCAAGCTGAAAGTACAATATCAAATAAACCAACCATAAATAAACCAACATATTACTGATGGTTAAAGAGCAGCCATGAGACATACCAGTAATTACAGATGGGTCCATGCTGTTAACAGCAGAATTGTCAAAACCCTCTCTTTTTGCAATAATTTAGTACTGACAAAAAAACAAATAGCCTAGAAAAATTAGTCAAAGTGCTACATGTGATGGATTTCCTATCTCACGGAGGTTTCAAGTATTTGCAAGTTGATTAGGGGCTTTCTAATACAAAAAACAATGCGTTAGAAATAATTCCAAAGACTTAAGAGGTGTTGGTAGGGAGATTTTGTTATCTTTGGAGAGAGTGATGCTAGCTTCCCCCCACGCCCCCTAAGCTAAATGGCTTGAGTCAGGAGTGGGCGTATCAATATTCAATCTCCTCTCATCAGGTACGATCACATCACCCCTGTTTTAGCCTCTTTACATTGGCTCCCTGTTTGAATTAGGATTGAGTTTAAGATCTTATTGTTTACTTTTAAGGCTCTCCATGACCAAGCTCCAGAATCCAGGGGTCTCCTATCTCTTCCTTAGTCCAGGTTGAACACTAAAGGAGACAAAGCTTTTGCTGTCAGGGCCCCAGGGCTCTGGAATAACCTGCCTGAGGAAATTAGGCTGTCAGTGTCAGTATCTTCTTATAAGTCTCTTCTAAAAACGCTTTAATCGGAAAATGTACGCTGGTTTAATAACAACTGTCATTTTTATGTTTAGACAGTCATTAGTGGGCAAAATACATTAACAATCACCATCTACTTACTTAATCATAGTGTACTTCTCCTATCATATAATGAAACACCTCATAAACAGTCCAAATGAATCATCCACTTACAGTTTTTCAGTGTTTAAACCAAAGTTATGTAGCCTACTATGCTGGATACTACAGTATAGGTTGTGCTACCCCCACTTTGCTCACACAATAAGCCTTGTATATCCCAATAATTATATCACGTATTTTTCTGGTGCATTTTATTTCTGAGGCCAGAATCAGCCTACCGTACAATCTGCTGAATCATCTCCAAATATCATCAAGAATGACTCACTAAACAGTGATTAGTTGTCCCTATATGTTGGCTGTGACTTCCGTCTGGCAGGGATCAAGGCCATTACACTTTATCATCTCTAAAGGTAACACAGTGAACTGATGGGCCAAGACTCATTCTCTAGATGGGTTTTGGAAAAATGTAAGCTTAGATGCTCGCAAGTTTTTTTTACTTCACTGCAAATTACATTGTAGGCAATAATGAAATGCATCCTTATGGCAGTTACCTAAAGTCAAAGATAAAGGTTTAAATGCATTTTTTTTGCTCAAATTAAACATAACTTTAGACATTGCCGTAGTGTTGACTTACATCTCTTTATATCTTGAATAATCTCGCTACAAACATTGATTAAATAAATAAAACACATATATGATAAGGGTATATGATTAGGTAGACGATGTCCACATGTTCCAGTTCACACATGCATTTAGCATGTTGGTCATTCAGTGCCATCTGTAATGTGATGAAAGTCTACAGAATGTACAAAGGCATTCAGACACACACAGTAAGCACAGGTTCTGTCTAGTCCTGTTTCCAAAAGGTCACTGCACAGTGAATGAGTCTTAGACATTATATCTGTGCCTTAATGCATTACTTTTTTTGAATGTTCTGCCCTTCTGTGTGTGTTCAGCTAAAACTGCAAGAAGTTTTGTTGTTCATACATTATTCATTACAATCTGTTGAAGGTCAGACTCCACCAGATCGCTAAATGTTTGGACATACAGTACTACAGGTGGATGCAGTGTGTGACAGACGGATGCTACACTTTTTACACTGGGAACAGTACTTTGCTCCCACGTAGCGAAGCTGAAAGACTACTCCGCAACAGTATCTGTATCGCTGTAAGAGTCTGAGCATTCAGCCAATGCAATTGGCCTTATTTAGGGTTTAAAGCGGAAGTATAAGTTGCAGTTGATGGTCAGCTAAGTTGTTGCAAGAAGCTCTTATTCAATAGGAAAGACAAGCGTGCAGTTACTGAATATGGTCAAACATGCAGAAATGATTTTAAAAATAAGTAAATATTTAAAACTACAAAAGTTCTACAAATGCTTATTCTCTAACATTAAAATGTCCATTCCTCCCTCTCATAAATACAGAAAAGCACTTTTTTATTTTTCATACGGAAATTAATATTAGCCCCTCTGGTTCCACAGTGACTTCATTAATACCAGTCCATCACTGAATGTTTGGTCTCCAAAAAATTCCATGCCACTGGGTGTTTTTGTGTTGTTTGGGCAGGGCAGGACACATCTTTCTCTGCTTTGGTGTTTGCCCACTGACAAAAAAAATGTATTTAGGAAAATACTGATGAATGCCTGTGTTGGGCAAAACATTGCTGAATTTATTTATTTGCATAAAACATATAATTAAATCTAAGTGTAGACGTGGTGTCCAAATTACTAAAGCCATTTTATTCCTGGGTTCTGCGGATGCTTTATTTTTTCATTATTAGACATCCTGGAAAACTTCCCAAAGAGCACACAACCTTTAAATCGGGCTATTTGTTTTAACTGACCTTCAAGTTCTCTCTCTCTCTCTCTCTCTCTCTCTACAACAAACAAAATATAAATATACTGATGACATGTGCTGTGTGTTCTGTGCAACATTTATTGGTGGACACAGCTCAGAACATTCTGTTGCCTATCCATGGTTTCTCTAAGGTGTTGAACCACAGCAGGTAATCACAGGGCTTGCTGGGTGTTTCATTACGCTGAACTTGTTTGGCCATGCCGGGCTTGGCTCTACTGGGCACTGAGCCTGTTATGCCATGGCTGACTGGGCATTCTGTTTACCTCAGTCAACCAGACTTCCCCTGTTACACAGACTACATTTAATTTCACACAAGGTTTTTTTCTATTACTGAGGAAGACGTGTTGAGGAATACATCAATGAGATCCAACCACATTACAGTATGTCTTGACATACTGTTATTGTAAATTTAAAATCAAAGTTTACAGAGGCAAAAGAAAGCACAAGATACTAGTGCTCTTTTGTTTATTTCAATTTACCCACAGGCCCCTCCTTCCCTTCTGCCCAACCCCATAAAAAAATGGACTCTTTTACAGCAAGATGGTGGGGGTGGTTAGTCAGAAGTTAATAGCTTTAGTGAGGTGAAATAAGTTATAGAATATTACCACTTCCTGTGAGCTGCCTATCACCTCATACTGGTCTTTTCCAATTTTTGGTCACTTATCCGCAAAATCATACCTTCACTGTCATAAGACCCTAATTATATGTTAGTCATCATATTATTTGTTCTTCTAAGATCACTACAATAGTTGAGTCACAGACGTTTTTATAACCCTGCCTTTTAAGTCAGTTCTGTCTATCCTCCCATTCACCCATCCATCCATACCCTCTAAATATGTACCTCTATCTCTAATATGCAGTCATGCATTTGGACTTCTGGAAGTGCATATCTTATTTCTAAGAGAGCTCACTAACAAATAGGTGACAGACATTCGGTATCCACATGTTTGACAATACAATTATTTTACTGCTGTTGGAGGGCCAACACACCTTTGTGTTGGCCCTCCATTGCTTGCCCTCAAACCATTATCTCACTCCCAACAACAATTATTTCAGATTCCGCTTTTTCTTTTCGTTTGATAAGAGTACTGTAGCTTCACTTTTTTTATACAAACTAATTGAACCAAAGAGTGAATGTATTATGTTCAAAGGCTGTGATGAAGATCAAAGTAGTACTGCTCATCAAGCCCACACAGCACTGCGAGCAATTTAGACTGAGAAAATCACTGCGGCTAAAACTGGCCAATATGAAGACAATTTAATATGGTGTCTGGCAGAGCATTATATCTCTAAATTGGTTTTGCATTTAAAGCAAAAGATACATGGATAAAGGAGAATAAAAAAGGAGGCGAGGAGAGGTTAAAGAGGGGAGGCTCAGACTGTGACTGACTGATTAAAATGACATTCAAGGTGTCAGATGTGGTGCTGTAGGGAGAATTCATATCCTCCCCTCTCACATGCTGTTCCTAATGGACCTGATTTATAAGCCTAATATAGTCCACTGGACCTCCGAAATGGCATTTTAGAGGTCTCAGCTAAAGTACATGTTAAGTAGAATGGAGTGAGGAATGAGGTTGGAGGATTCTGTTACGTCTACACCTAAGAAGTTCAATCTATTTTTGTCAATGCATAACTGTCTAAACTAGTCTAAACTTTAAAGGAATTGAGAAGATTGACATTTAATATGCTTGGATAGATAGAACAAGGGTATACATATCCTTATCAATAAATATCCACCAAAACGTGAACAGACACTGTAAATATGTGCAACACGTCAGTCTTATGGAGAGTGAGCGTGAAAAGGGGTCGCAAGGTTACAGGCGCCTTAATAATGACATTAGAAGCTGATTATGGGCTTTCACCACATCTAAGTTGAATTAGGGTAAAGACAACTTTATTGACTGATGTGGGATTGTTTACATCCGTTGGGGTTACTGCACATTCTTTAATCAACCTATCCTACCTATACTTTTACTGACTGACTGTGTGTGAGAGATGTGGCTGCTATGTACCCGCAGGATGTTAACTACCAGATTCTAGTCTTATCCAACGGGTGACATGCTCAGCCAGTAATAGTTCAGGCTTCCTCCATTTAAATGCCGTGTACCTCTCTGTAATGAAAGGACCTTCAGCAGATAGTGGTGGAAAGCAACTAAAACATGTACCCAAGCATTGCCCTCAGATAAACTTTTGCGTTAATTTTACTTAACGCAAGAAAAAAAAAATCAACAATGAGTACTTTTGCTTTTGATACTTCTTGTAGATTTAGCTGATAATACTTCTGTAAGCCCAGGGTATACTATATATACTATATATGGTATAGTTAACTTCAATAATATATATATATATATATATATATATATACTACTATTATATAATATAACTATTATATTAATAATTTTACTGTGAAGGGTGGAAAAAACTGACAATAAAAAAAAAATATAAATTTTCTTCAATGTGTGCCAGGGATATGTTGATGTTTTAACTGGGTGGCGTGTAAGGAGAGGACACACACACACCATCAATGCACATGGACACACAGCGTGGTTAATCCCAAGCTGTGTGTCAGCTGGCATTTTCTATTCTAGAGGGAAATGGGCTGTGACAGACATTACTGCAGCACACACACTCTGAATAAGAAAGTAGCCTCTGCTTCTACGCTGGAAACACACTCAAGGTTACACAGCACTCTTAACACGTGGAAGACAAGAAAGAACAAAAGTCAGACAGACAGACAGGCATTGAAATTCTAGCCAAATGTGCTTCCGTAGCTCACACGGCTACAGAATCTGAAAACCTGAATATCCATTATCCATGTTTCCATGGATATGACAGCAGGCCGATATCCTGAGTCTCCAAAACCACGTTTCTCAAGCATGCACCAGCATATTTATGCCATCACACGCACATGCCAGATGTGCAGGTATAGAGCTGTGTATAGGCATAAAGTTACTCATAATAAGGGTCGCTGCGTACAATTATGTATCTGCTGAAGTGAAACAATATAATCTACACTCACCACTCAATCACTCTCTATTTTCTTCTCTGATGAATTAAGCCAAAATGCTACATTCTACAACTGTACTTTTGCAACATGTTTAAAACTGTTCCTTTTAACAACTATCTTGGAACTGCCCATACAAGTGCCAACATTGCTGCTATGTTTACATCCACCAGCAGAGCACTGATCACAGAATCTGGAAAGTTGCACTGCTCATTAAACCAGTGATGAAAAAATAAATTCTATTAGTTTGAACCAGGTGTTAATAGTATTCCTCACCTGAATCCACCATTCTAAAATTGAGGAAACTGACCATAACTGAATTCAGTGTTGCCAGTGAACAGAATGGCTCATCTTAGTTCATAGTTGATTCTTTGCACGTCCCAACTAGTAAAACAAGTACATGGAGCTGGATACGTACGCTCCATGCACAGGGTTTGATAAAGGCTTTCATATATAAAACAAATGTTCTCATTCAATGTATTTAAGGTGAATGACTCGAATGGAGCATTGTCTGGCAAAGACAAATGGGAACCTTTTATCAAACTGACATTATAGCATTTTTTCCAGTGGCTCGTGGGAACTTCTGTAGTTGAAATTACAACTCAGAGCCTGTGAACGTTTTTTTTTTTCTCTTATTGCTGGGTATTGGTAAAGACATGTTCCTACCAATCGTCTACTGAACCAATTGACTACCAATTGATTACTGAATAGGCTCTAGCTATAATTTTGATCAAAACATTTAAATATAACCACTTGTGTCGGTCAGCTTCTGATTAATGAATTTGGTACATTCTTCCTCTCATATGCCTCACAGTGGTTTGGTCCACTATCTACCTATAGCCCCGTGGTCTTTTTTAACTGCCAAAATATTACATTTAATATGGCAAATGCAGCTATTCTGCACCCCACCCCCCACAAACACACACTCACACACACACACACACACACACACACACACACACACACACACACACACACACAGTGTTGCCAACTTACCTGACATCTTAACTTTTCAGACCCCTCTCTATTTCTAAATGACAAAATTACCAATGAGTGACAAATCCAGTGAGTTCCTCAGACCATCTGTCGTCTGAAACTTTGCAACAACACAGGAGGAGGACAAGGTGGGGTGATAGAGAAGCAGCCGACTTTGAAGTAATGAAAGCCTGCTGATTAAAAAGACTACCTGATCATTGACAATCCACTGGTATAAACACAGGAGCAATTAACTACAAAATATAAAATTTGAGTGTGTGTTAAAGAGCTAGACTAGGCAACAAATGTCGCCTCTCAAGTGCTACTGCATAGATGATTGAGTTACTGGTCTCAAAGTCAGTGGCTAGTTAATAGGACATCACTTGGCAATTTCACACTACACAGCTTGGTGTTTTTAATAGCCTGTGTTTGAAATGTCATTCATCTCCCACCATAGCCAGCCTCACTGCTAAATCCAGGCTACAAAACAAATGTGTTCTACTTGTATTTTAAACTTTACACAATAACCATCTCAGATTCACTGGTTTCTACTGATGTTGTGAGGGACGACATGTAGACCCTCAGCTTTACAGTACTTTAAACATCACAGAAAATGTGAGACCCTATATCTTCTTCATACTTCTTGTCCTAAAGTTATTGTATTTGGCTATGGTTTTAATAAATCTCCGAACAGATAATCTAACAAAAATAAAAACTAAAATTAAAATAAGCATAGCTTCAGCATGGTCTCCTTAATCAGCTGCTGTGGACTTCCTCTTAGAAATACACCTTTGGCTCATAGGACTCTTTGACCTTTGAAACAGGTGTAACTAATAACATTAATAATGTCTGCATTCTACTTAGGTGTGCCAGTTCCAGCGGCCTGGTATTGCGCACACTGGCTCATTGGGACATTTAAATGGAACAGAGGCACCATTAAAGTTATGGATTACACATGTGCTTTTGTTACTATAAGTCAAAAGGTCTGTAAAGACAGTACAGAACTGTACAGACACAAAAACTCTAAACAGCGACACATGTGGATATACAAAGACATTCAATCCTGGTCAGTTTTCCTGAAAACAGTCTATGACAGGGAGCAGGGGCCATGGTAAAGAAATTGTGTGACACCTTCATAAATCATGAAACTCATTGCGCTGCTGAGCAAAACACATATACTGACATACACAGTAAATAAAGAAAGTCAGATAGGAGAGTTAACAAATCATAAGCAAAAATCATAGGCAGTGGATTCCCTGACCAATTTATTAGATGCGATTCAATAAAACAGCCCTGCAATAAATCAAATGACTGTGAAGCTTACTGCATGTAGTTCAGTTTCTGCTGACATTGTGTCAAAGAGGTATTGATTTAACACTGTAGTGGACTTTAGTAGTGTACTGCCCGCAGTAAGTTGTTTTTATATTTGACATTATGTTTTTAAAAGTATAATAGTAGTTAAAGCGTCGGTGTATATGCCTGCGATAGCGAAGAAGCACATTTTGGTTTGTTTTCGTATAATATAGTAATGAGGCTCCAACAGCACATTTTAATGTCATTTATAGTTGAGAAACCCCATGGGAAATAAAGAAGAAGCCATTCAAGTATCTTAAAACAAGCCATTAAGGAAAAGGAAAATCTTGTCATGAAATAATCCCTTGCATGTAGTCAGTTTTGCAGAATGACACTTGATTTTAGTTTGAACTATCCACTGAAAATAGACTACCGCATTCTCACTCTAAAACTCATGATACCCCTCACATTTAGTGCCATTTTTGTATGTGCAGGGCCCCGAGTTAGCAATAATAAATATGCATAAATGTCCGGTTAGACTTTCCAAATAAAACATGGCTAACATTGTGAAACCGTTGGTTTAAAACTTGGTTAGGTTCAGGAAAAGATCATGGTTTGGGTTAAAATAAGTACTTCAGTGACTTAAGTTGAGTTATTTATATAATGACTGTTGTTTTCACACAAGAAACAAACAGCAGCCGTCTGGGTGAAAGTGTGGTATCTGACACATCCACTTCATGTTCTTACAAAGACTTTTGAGTAATTTACACAAGGTTATGCATAAAAAAATTACGCCAAAGTGTCTTGACCAAGCGTCCACAGTGTTGGGCAAGTTACTTCCAAAATGTAATACATTAAAGATTACTAGTTACTGTCATTTGAGAGTAATTAAATATTACAACATTACTGTCTGCCAATTGTAATGCTTTATACTACTTTTGCGTTCACTGTTTTTTTAAATAGGCGCATTATTTTTAATATGTGCCTGCATAGGTGGACTCTAGTGATGTGCAGAGTTATATCTGCAGATCGGGTGGGTCTTTGTCACAAGGTACAACAGCATAACGTCATCATTATTTAAATCTCCCGACAGGGTCAGTCAGGACAACAGCAGCCTCTCTAATCATGAAAGTAATTTATTAAAACACAAACACATAGCCTATTGAAATCTAATCACCATGATCCATCAAGGGAGCTACCATCCTGTGAAGAGGAGCCGAGCACCCCCGTAGTTTGTACCCTAGCTACTGCAATCTCTACCATCAAATTCCCACAAAAGGAAATAACGTTAGTCTTTTGCTCATGGATTTGTTTTGTTATGGTGCAGAATTATAAAAAAAAAACACAACGTACTTTCAAGTTAAAATGTATTGTAATGCGCATTACTAAGATTTTAAAGCAATTCATTACAGTAATTGCGTTACTTTTGTAACACGTTACTTCCAACACTGAGCGTCCATATGTGACGACCTGGGAGTGATACCGGGTTGAATAGGCGTGAGTGGTAATTCAATAATTATTTTTTAATTACTTTCTCTTCAAAATTTTGTTGTGAAAACATTCTCATAGTGTGATTTCAAACAAACTGTTAAAGGGTGAGGGCTCACTGCACATACTTGCGGTTAGACTATTTTATTTGTTATCTCTCTCTAATAAAACATTCTAAAAAAGACTCAAGGATAATTGCACATTTTAATATGCAATTTTGAATACTAGCCTACAGAAAATACCACATTACGATAAGTTACAGTTCATAGTTACAAGTCATAGAAGGCTTAATTTGTGCTGTAAAGAGTGCTATGTTTGTAAAACGACACAGCACTCAAACATAAATAAGGGCGTGTGCGTGGGCATGTGGGTGAGTGTTACAGCTTGTCTATCTGTTGCTCTGCATGTAAACTGCTGCTATTGCCAGAGCCCATGAGGGAAAACAGGCATCATAAAGGTGCTTGCCAGCATCCATCTGGGATGATGGGACATCATGATGGAGAAGTGCTAAAAAAAACAAGAGTTAAAAAAGACATCTGCTCCCTGACACAAACAACAAAGTGGTGTTTCTTACACACCGTCTCTAAACCTCAGAGTCATTGACCTCAAGCAACCAAAGAGACACACATAAGCTAAGACGAAGAAACAAGAAGTGCATGCACAAAACTAAATCTTTCCCTTATTTCACAGCCAGCCCGACAGCTTTTACTGTAATATTTGCTCTGTGACTCTTGACTTCTGTGTTCCAGACCAACTGAACTAACAGACAGGCGTGTGCCACAGTAGAGAACCTCTAACCCATTATGAGCTCTGGGTTTTACACCCACCAGAAAGGCAGGGTCAGAAGTCACAGACCCTACTTGGATCATAGATGATGAAGTTAAATAATGTTATCTTTCTGTTCTTTAGTGACCTCTCGTCTAGTTTGGCTTTTTGCCTCGCAAAAGGGCTTCTGTGAAAAATGTGATTCTTGGATGGAACTGAAATCCACCTGCTACTAGCAGCAGAACAACAACTGTTCATCATCTACAATCACAACTACCAGTGCACAAGAGCAACTCAATACAGGTGGATAGGAGTCCATTAACTTGTCTTACTTTTCCCCAGGTGTTAAAGCATAGAAGCAGCATGACTGGGAGATGATCAGCAGCAACGTTTTAGGATATATAGACCCCACCTGGCACAGATCAAACAAGGACACCATGGAAGAGAGTACAACAAAATCACCCTCAGACCTGAGACTGTATTCCACAATTCAACACTATCCGGAATCAATATTGGTTTACCAATGGTGACACTAACAGCAGGAGAGTGCATTAATCAGTCAGTGCTCAGACCTATAGGTGATGACTGCATTGGCTATTTGTGTGCACTATCACAACCGCACAGTACTGTATGTAAAAGTAGTACACGGAAATCTCAAATGTAGCCAAGAATACTAATTGAGGACTACTTTCAACTTAGTATCAGTATCATTGTGTTGACGGCAGTTGCTGCTTGCTACTGTCACTAACTGGAGAGTTGGAGTGTCCAAGTACAACAAGAATAACACAGTCATAAATCAAACGCTCTCTGCAGAGCCACGAATAATCAGCTGTGGGTCCATTGCGATGGAAACCACTGGGGTGGGGTCATTAGAAATAGACATAAAAAGTACTTTCAGGACAGAGACTAACAGCAGGGGAAACTAGAGCTCCAAAAGTCATTAGTATCAGAGTGCAACTGTCGCAAGGGATCTGCACATTTACTGTAAATGATATAGCACTGAGAGGGGAGACTGCTGTGTAGATGTGATTCAAACAAGTGTGTTTGATTCTGTAATGTAGTCTCATACTTGATGGTGCAGTAAGTGGATTCACTTTCAGACATAAGTAAATAATAAAAATGTAATTTCTCTGCAAGACACTGTACTTGCGCCCAATGTGCAACATGCAACCCATGCTGAACTCAGAGCTCAACACTGTCACGGCTCAGTTAATAACCTACAGATGTGCATCGTCGTTACCATGAACACTAGGTCATGAACTCATTATCCGAGTCCTAATTGAGAATAGAAAAAAGAAAACCGCGTGTCACTGCATTAGACAAGTGGGGATAGAAAAAGAGGAAGAGAGGGGGAGGGGGGTGCCTTTCTTTACCACAAACAACAGATCTTGTTACTGAATTGCATCATGGTCAACGGTGGGGAGAATATGGTTATTTCTTCTTTTTAATTCAACAGACCTCTTTAATGTTTGTTGAATGTTGCTACTGATTATTATTTTTGTACAACATTGTGAATATATCTGTTTTAAGAAAATTGCACTGTTAAAAACAATGTGTAAGAAAGCTACAGAAGTTGAAATCTGTTTTATACCACAAAACCAACGCACACAGATGGATAAATACTGTTCTGCATGCACACTGAAACACAGTGTTGAAGCTAAAGTGACTGATTGCTTTTATGCAAACTACAGACCAATAACAAAGAGTCACAGCTCTGATGACAAGGTCAATGAGGACACATCCCCCCATCCCTCTCGTATAGACACGCTGTGAGCTGTGAGTGTTTCCATCTGTCACTTTGTCACTTTGCTCCTCTGCTGCTCTCCATCTTGGTTTTCTTTTGTGTTTAGTCTATTCACCTGTCATTTCGCTTTCTTCTTCTGTCTCACTCACTTTATCTTTTTCAATTGTTAGGTTGAAAACTATTTCCAGTTTTAGTGGGATTCAGAACAAAGTTGGAAATAGCCCTTGTATGATCAAAAACGTCTAGGAACTAAACAGAATCAGGGGAACTAAGAGCCATGTAGATTAGGCAAATTAGACTGAAGATGGATGTAGAAAACAAGAAACCGCCAACTTGGAATTATAAGGTTCCATCCGCACTCTGAGCAGTTTGAAATATTCAGTTTTTGCTAAATGTATTCTTAATTTACAATATCAAGATTCTATCAAAATTGTAATTATTATTATTTTTATTTTTTTAGAACACGTCAAATGAAGATAAAACCTTCTAATCCTATGAACTCACTTTCTGCTTGGATTTCTAATGTTGCAGACAAAAGAGTTTACTCACTTTTACACCATCACATCAGTGTTATTGTAACAGAGTATCTACAAGTGTAAGGAAGTTAAATATAATGTTTTCTATGACATTTGTATGACACTTGTTTCTTCTCTTAGGATGGATCTTCTTTTTCTTATTAAAAAAAGCTTTGGAGGTTAAGTACACCTGTAAAGGTCAATGCTAAACATTTTGTCCAGTGCAGAGGTCAATGTTAGGTGGGAATATGGTTGCCTATTAAACACATTATTCCAGGAACCATTAGTTGAACTTGCCTTTGGGTAAGACAGCAAGCAGCTACTGCAATACATCTAACAAGGGCGTCATTGCTCAGAAAGTGGGACAGGGGAAGTGTAAGGGTTTTCTTGATATTTTCAGATCAATATGGCAGTAGGTAAAGAAAATGTGCGTTGGAGTCATCTATTAAATGTCCCTGCAAGTAAGTGTAGCAGGTCCGTATAAAGCCAGTATTATGTTTAGTTTTATTTCATGTTGACTATGATATATGTAATATTTGGGGGAAAAGGAAAGAAAATAGATTGATGAAGACCCATCAAATAAAATACAGAGTATTTAATGATTTTTAAGCATTAATATTTACAACATTTAAGAGGTTTTACTTTCATTCCAGTCACAGGTAATTTAATTCAAATGGTTGTTGGTCCCTTGAGAAAATCCATGTTGTGGATATTCCTTAAAAGATTTCAAGCATATGTTTTATATCACAATAGCATTACCCTAAATCGTTATCATTTTTCCATTGCTGCCATACAATACCTTGCTTTGCGCAACTAGACAAGACTATGTGTTGCTTACAGACTGTTGGATGTTGCAAACATGGACAGCCAGTTACAAAGATGCCTTATTCAACTTTATTAGAGAAAATCTTCTATTTTCTTGTGAAGTGATTTCATTTTAGGACCAAAACTAATTCAGTACAACTTCACATCAAACGCAGAGCAGGCCATCTCACCACACTAAATTTGTAGCTCTCTATGTTTGTGTGAATGTGCCTGCTCTAAATGAAAGGGATGTCTGATCTGAGCTCTGCTTTGATGGAATATGAGCTCAACAGGGACCACAGCCTCCAGAGCCAAGCAACGACTGTCACACTTTCTGCTTCTGAGAGCTTATTTGGCACCGTGGAACATGCATGTCCCAATGGTGTAACGTCCCCAGGGGCAACCTACTGTGGTTTGTGAGAAAGAGAGAGAGAGTGCAAATGAATGAGAGACTGAAAAGAGGAAGTAATCCTATTTGAATATGAAGCCCATAGTTAAGAACTGTTCTGTTTTCTTACAAACAGGCTGTCTAAATCTCTGCTGCCTTAAATAAATAGAGGATGGATTTATTGCTTAAAACAGCAGGAGTAAAAAAAAACCATTAAAATATAACTGCATACAATACAAACATACAGTTAGAAATCTTATGTGACCTTACAATAACTACCAGAAAAATGTTATCTTAAGTTATTGAAAAGGATGAAAATAATTAGCGTAAAACTTTCTTGCAACATTCAGCCATGTACCAAAAACATCAAATAATTGAGACACAAAGTCTCGCTGCCAATTAGTCTATTTTGAAAGAACAAGCTGTTGATCAAAGAGCATGGAGGAGTCACATTAATTCACTCAGATTCTCCGATTCTCATTTTAGACCCAGAAGTCTGACAGTCGCCGTGTCACAGCCACAGAACCATCATCATTTTTCTCACCAAACATCAGAATAAATTATTCAGAATCCAGCCATGAGCTCATATAACAAAACACCCTGTGGAAACTTTTAAATTATTTTTGTGTGAGATAAGAAAAAAAAAAGAAAAAAAACTTCAGCAGACTGAGTAGATTAGGGTCTGTGTTCATCTAATTTAAACTCACAAGAGGATTTTTTCTTCTTTGGTGAAATTACTAAATCAATCACTTCCTTTCTCTCTCTCTCTCTCCCTCTCTGCCTCTCAGAGCTGATGCAGAAAGTTGATCCTGAATCAGAGGAGCCTTAGATCTAGATGATTGTTCTAAGAAGTTATTAGTAAAGTCACAATGGACATCATGAAAACATCAAAGGCTTAATCATTCATTTTTGACCACATAACTTCATTTGAAGAGTTTCCCTTAGATGAAAACTATGTATTCAGTATGCATGCAGACGAATGATGATCAGAAATAAATGTTTTTCCTCTTTTGTTTGCAAAACCTGATTTGTTTTTTTCATTCAAACACTTTATCTAACCAGGATAAAAAACTCATTGAGATTAAAAATCTCTTTTACAAGAGGGTCCTGGGTGCAAACAAGGCTTATCAGCATCACATAATAGACATCAAGATCTATATTAATCCTCCACATACTCCTAATAATACTTCCTGTTCGGTTCCAACAATTTGCTAATATGAGCAAATATTTATGCGCTAAGCTACTGCTGAAGCAGCTCATCACATCCTTTACTCTGAAACTGGAAGTGTTGCGGTTGGATAACAATACTGAACAGTGACTGGACATAATTTTAAGTACATCATGTGTCCTTTTTGAAAGAAAGCCCTTTTCAATCATGGATTCATCGATGAATCCAAATTTGTTAAACTTAGAAGGTTTAACAAATCCCTGAAAAAGAAGAAGGACTGAGATTATATCTTACTAACAACAAACTTTAAGCAACTGGAGTGGAAGAAACAAACAAAAATGCTACTTGCTCTTGAAGACTATTTTGTCAGGCTGCATTTGATTCGTGAGAATAAAGAAGAAAATAAAGAATCATTCAAAGATGCACATTCATGAGATTTTATTATTAGCATAATCAGCGTCGTCATGTAAGGCTTCGTATTCTGCTGCATGTGTGGGCAATTTTTATTCACAAAAATGCTTTGCCAAAGAGAAAAAGAATCATTAACGCTACAGAGTCCTGCTGTCAGAAATCAGCACACAAAAATATAACACATTAAGCAGTGTCAGTAGTCATATTTTAGGGCCCAGACAATCAGAATATATTAATAGCACAGCTGTCAATGACGCGTCATCACATCAGCACTGTACTGCGATAGACATAACGAGGGAATAAGGCTTTATGAAGTTAGATCTAAACCTTTTTCTAAAGGAAAGCGGTCCATGACTAATATGAGAAGTGGTCAGGGGGAATGTGACAGTCAGAGAGATATTAGACAAACGAATATTATAGCCCACAGCAGGTGATGATTATGATCTGGTGAACAGATAATTAATTTTGCCTTAGATATATTTTTATTTGTATAATTTTGGTTCAAACATGAGCAAAAGAATTAAATGTATCTTCCCTTCCACTCAAAACAGCTCGTCAATGAAAATACTTGGTTGAGGTTAGAGGACGATGGTGGTTTCTAGGGGTGCAACAACTAATCGAAGTAGTCGACAAAAATCGATTATTGAATTTGTTGGCAACAAATTTAATTATCGATTCGTTCATGACGTCATCGGGCCGTAGCGACACCGTCAGCTTAACAGAGTAAAGTGATGTGAAGAGCAACGTTAAAGTTACTAAAACAACATCAGAGCTGCAGTAACACCTTCACAACCTAAAACCTCCAGAGTGTGGCAGCATTTCACTCTTCACTCAGCCAGAAAAGTCGTGTGCTCTCCTGGAAACACCTGAGCATCTGAAGAGGAGGCGCGCAACGTCGTGTCTCTGTGGATGACAAAGACACGTCTCGGTAAGCTAGTTAGCGAGCTAGCTTCACATTAAAGCCGTGTTACTTCACGTTATGAGCTGGAACGTTTTCTATACAGTTGGTCAATTTGATTGATTGTTACAGTAATGATGCTGTGAGCACATAATTATGATACATAAACGATGCATCACTCATGGTTATGTTCCCAGAGAACATGTTCCTGCAGAGTGTGTAAGATTAGACATCCCCGGACAATTTCATACTTTGTAAAGAAGAGAAAACAGTTCTGTCTGCGGCTAATCCGCCCAAAACTCCCTTAAAAAATCACAAAGTTTTCTGAGCTTTTGAGTTTGGGAAAACTATATTTGTTGTGAAACGGTGTCTACTACAAAATCATTATTATAGATCCCTTCTTGTAAATTCGGCTAATGAAATGCATGACGCTATTCCTTTCTGTGTCAGTTTGCCCCGGGGTGTTACTAGTGTGAAAGCTGCACCGTCACTAAACAGCAGATCAGCTGCTTATCAAGACGTGATTTCAGTGGAACATTCTGTTGCTGCAGCAGAAACGTTCATTAAAAAATGCATTTTTGATTGCAGTATTTATTTTATTGTCTTCACTGTTAATTATCACATGCCTGAACAACCTAAGGTTTAATTTAAAGGCTAATAGCTAAATGAGAGGCAATGTGTAATTTTGCGATTCATAATCTGAATAGTCGATTATTCATTAATAATAATCAATAATCGATAGATTAATCAACTATCAAAATAGTCATTAGTTGAAGCCCTAGTGGTTCCAGTTAATAAAAAAAAGGTTGACGCTCATTGCAGGGCTATGACAGGACACAAACTGTGGTCTCCTACATAAACATCTGACATGTGACCCTCGTCTCTTCCAGCAACTTACACAACGTTGCTATTTGCTACATCAAGGGCTGACTACTTGATGCATTTTGGCTGTGGGGATGGGATTTTGCCTACATTTGAATGTTATATATTGCGTCTTTAAAAGCACTGGCATCAAGATGAGATTGGAAATGCAGATTAAGTGGGGGATGAAGCAGATCAAGCTAAACAATGATGTAGCTGTAGATGATATTGTACCATGCTACGGTTGCTGCATTGAGAACTCTTCCTGGATTCTTCAGCCTAACAAGCCTTCAAGCCTAACGAGCCAAGGAAGAATCTGACTTTGGCTTCTGTCTGCCGCGTCTGTCCCTTCATGCTTCTATTTATGTAGATGAAGGTCTGGGCTCTGGGTATATCTGCATTATGTACTATTTATTATCAGTCCCTCTTATCACCTATGTAGTGATTTGTCACCAGGCACTGAGAATGAATACGGAGACTGACATCTTGACATTTACTAAGACAATATCCATCATGTCATAAATGCAATGTTACATTGAAAACCATGCTCAGACAGTTTACTCTAGTATGCTACAATCCTGTAAATGTGCCCTGAGATATGGCAGCTTACATTAGTACTGTTCTAATCTCTATGCACAAACTGCCTTGTACAGCTTTGTGTATCTCATTCATCCAATCAGCTACAAACATTCACAGTTTCAAAGTAAACAGCAATAAACAAAATGCATCACACTAGCAGCTCCACACAGACCTGAAGGCATTTGGAGCAGGCGGATAATTACATTCATCAGAAGGCGAATGCAGATTGTTATTGTTTCATTCCTTAGCGTGGCTGCCGGCTGTACAAATCTCAGAAAGGACTCTGTGTCCTACTTAATACTCAAACACAGCAGACACATTAGTGCTTTGGGACCTTGATTACAAAACGTCGAACACGATAGTGTTTTTAAGGAAAATTAAAAGCTAACTGAAATCACCCTCCTGTTTGCCATTTTCTTGGAATTCATGTGCCTATAAGGAGTCTTTCCCCCACCAACATTCTGAATAAGAGCCCAATGAGAACTTGGAAACGCCATAATCAGAGTAAAGCGACTCATTCTGAAAGGAATTTGATTTTTCTTACTATCTCGGGTTAAAAAAACCTTCAGATGCTATTTTCGACAGTAAACTCTGCACATGCTTGTTTATTTGAAACCCCTACCACCAACACCACCACCACCAACAACAACAACAACATCATTATACAAATGTTAAATAAAAGACAATTACTCCTGTAGTAACCTGATAATCAAGGGATTTGCCCATCTCACATTGCAAGTCAAATCCTTCCTTCATCAAGCTTTAGTGGGGACAGGCTCGGGGAAAATCTGAACTCATTATCGTCACATCGTTATCCCACAGAGAAACATCTGGGATCTCAAATTGGCCGGGATGACATTCAATTAATATTTGAGATGAAAGTGTTGGTTGCCAAATCACTTTTTTAGTCCTCTTTTATCACCTTAAATAGTAGCACTAAATCCACTTTGCTGAGTAAGTCAATTACATGTACAGTCAGGTTATTACATTATTACATATTCTCTCCTCTAGACCCCCATTTATGATGTATGCTGGAACACTCTGACCCCAAACTATGAGGCAATTTCCCAGTCACCATGTGTTTCCAAACCAGTAATATTAACAGTAATCAACAAGTAACGCTGTATTACAACACTACTACATTACTGTGTTACTGCATTACTGCATAACTGAATGTTAACACAAATCATAGAACAGTCAAAAACAAACAGGGTGCCAGCAGCAGCTGTAACATCGCGACTGCAAGGCAGGTCAGCGGCACTGGACGATTTGCTGTACAAGTCAGCTGTCAGCCAAAAAGCTAAAGGTAGAATGGAGAATGACTGAGAGAGGTATTTACATAATGTGGCCATACATACAGCTTTCCACAGCTGTATGTATTGCCATTATTGTTTCACAGTTGAAGATGCAAAGAACATTGTGATGGGTGAATGGAATATAGTAATATAGTATTGTACAAGTAACCCAATCACCCATAAAGTAACACCCACCCAAGTAACTAGTAACTAGTAACACTGTCCAAAATTTTAATACTGCACTCATATAGCAGTATGGGAAGATTGAGAGTGTAGAGCTTAGAAAGGTAGTAGTAGAAATATTACAATAGTAAAAACGCCACTACTACTACTTCTACCATGCAAGCTGGCAGTTACAGTGCTGGACAGAGGAACAGACTCCATCCCATTCATTCACATGCCCTTAGAATTTATTGTGGTTATGCTGGTAAGTCTTCCCTCTGGTGTCTCTGGGGATTGTATTTCACTTCCTGTATCTGTGTGGTCTCATCTACTGTGTTCTGTTTCACTATGAAATTGTTCTGTCCTTGTTGGTGTTGTCGTAGTGTTTTACTTCCTGTTTTTGTGCCACTGATTGTCTGATGTGTTTCACCTGTTATTATGTTCAGCCTTGCTGTTTTCATTGTTGCATGTTATTTGGTCCAATGAGTCCACCTGTGTCTCGTGTCTTACCAGCGTCCCTCATGCCTTCTCAGTATTTTGGAGTTTCTCCAGATTTATGGATATTCAACTGTTTGTCTCTGGTAACATCATGTTTTATATTTTGGACTGCCTCACCTCAACTTGTCTTGTCCAGTTTCTGGATTCATGGATTTCTGCCCCCTGGAAAACCTTATTTATTGTCACTGTAAGTCTCACCATTTGTTCCAATAAACATCACCAACTGTACCTGTTCCATGTACGTGTCTGTGTTTGGGTCCCAAAACCCTTGTTTTCTCAGGTCAGAATGATGGCTCCCTTGACAGAATGAGCACAGAATTAAAACTAAACAGATCTGCATTTTTCTTAATTAAATAATAAATCAATTTTTATTACAAATGAATTACAGGTTATCCATTGATGGATGGATCAAACTATTACATTTCTAATGATTAAAAAAAATGTTATGTTGTATTTGACTGCAGAAACTGTTGGGTTAGTTAACATTACGCAGGAGGACAGAGTACAGATGGATTATCTGTATCTGTTCAAACAACACAATTATTTGTCTCTGTATTTGGATAGAAGCCTGGAAATGGGTGTGGTTTATACAGGGGTCACGTTACATTAAATGCTGTACTTCCTATTTGTTTTGCCTTCAAAGTCCGAAACTGATTTAATACCCACTTTTCATCTATCTCTCTTTTTTAAATGTTTTATTTTTAACTAAACTTTGTTTAATGAACTGTATGAAGTCAACCACCACCCAACATTTAACTGGGTACACTGAGCTATCACAAAACATTTTTTAAATCAATATATTTTGTTTTGTGTTGGACACAAACTATTTAGTGTGTGTGTGTGTACACCTGTTCAATTGCTTGTTAACACAAATAGCTTATCCGCCAATCACATGGCAGCAACTTAATGCATTTAGGCATGCATACATGGTCAAGAGAACTTGCTGTAGTTCAAACCGAGCATCAGAATGGGGAAGAAAGGGGATTTAAGTCAGTTTGAACAAGGTATGTTTGAGGATGACAGACGAGCTGGTCTGAATATTTCAGAAACTTCTGAGCTACTGGGATTTACACGCACAACCATCTCTAGGGTTTACAGAGTGGTCCGAGAAAGACAAAATATCCAGTGAGCAGCAGTTGTGTGGACGACAATGCCTTGTTGATGTCAAAGGTCAGAAGAGAAAGGGCAGACTGGTTCGAGATGACAGAAAGGCAACACTAACTCAAATAACAACTCGTTATAACCAAGTTGTGCAGAATACCATCTCTGAACACACAACACGTCAAACCTTGAAGCAGATGGGCTACAGCAGCAGAAGACCACACCAGGTGCCAAACTGAGGCTACAATTCACACAGGCTCACCAAAATTGGACAATAGTAAAAATGTTGCCTGTTTTCATAAGTCTCGATTTCAGCTGCGACATTCAGATGTTAGGGTCAGAACTTTGCGTAAACAACATGAAAGCATGTATCCATCTTGCCTTGTATCAATGGTTCAGGGTGCTGGTGGTGGTGTAATGGTGTAGTGAATATTTTCTTGGCACACTTGGGGTCCCTTTGTACCAACTGAGCATTGTTAAACACGACAGCCTACCTGACCATGTACATCCCTTTATGACCACATTGTACCCATATTCTGGTGGCTACTTTCTGCAGGATAAAGCATCATGTCACAAAGCTCAAATCATCTTAAACTGTTTTCTTGAACATCACTACATCTCAATCCAATAGAGCACATTTGGGATGTGGTGGAATAGGAGATTTGCGTCATGGATGTGCAGCCAACAAATCTGCAGCAACTGCATAATGCTATCATGTCAATATGGACCAAAGTCTCTCAACAATGTGTCTAACACCTTGATAAATGTATGCCACAAAGAATTAAGGCAGTTCTGATGGCAAAATCGGGTTTAACCCGATACTAGCAATCAGGTAAAGCTGCCAGTGAGTGTGTATATACAGTATAAGTCAGAGAGAGAGAGAGAGAGAGAGAGAGACTTCAGTTGAAGGGAATGATCTTAAATTCTAATGTCCAAACCAACAATAAATGCCATTTGTAGACAGATTTGCAGCCTGTGCATATCACTGATAAACAAATATAAATACACAGCAACCTTCACTTTCTTTAGTTGACCATTCTTGGTTCATATTATAAACAGTAGTTTCAGTCTGTCCCACTGTAACCCATTTGCTTAGCCTCTGTGCCCCAATACACACCCAATAACCAGTCCACCTCTCTGTGCCACTGGACGCCACAAAGTTTTCAAACATTGACAGTTTTCAACACAAGTGACACACCACAATTCAGATCTTAACTGTGTTTCACCTACATACCCAATATCATTTTGCACACTGTCTCCTCTGCTGCTGTCTCTACTGAACTGTTATCACAGGCAGTCATGTCAGTCTGGACAGTTGCCATGTGCAGGTCATAGCTCCTTTAGTAGAAGGCCTGTAGAGCCACCAAGGGTTTATTTATAAATCACATAGGTTCACATCTTCTGCCACCGGGGCAGTTCAAGTTATGGGGCTTCAGAGTGATCAATACCTTCCCTACTTCAACTCTAATTGGCCCCCTCTTCACCCCTGGTGGTGCTCTAGACAATTGCTAATTATACCTATGGCTACAAAAATTATATACACTGCTCAAAAAATAAAGGGAACACTTAAACAACACAATGTAACTCTAAGTCAGTCACACTCCTGTGAAATCAAACTGTCCACTTAGGAAGCAACACTGATTGACAATCAATTTCACATGCTGTTGTGCAAATGAAATAGGCAACAGGTGGAAATTATAGGCAATTAGCAATACAACCCCAATATAAGAGTGGTTCTGCAGGTGGTGACCAAAGACCACTTCTCAGTTCCTATGCTTCCTGGCTGATGTTTTGGTCACTTTTGTATCCTGGCGGTGCTTTCACTCTAGTGGTAGCATGAGACGGAGTCTAAAACCCACGCAAGTGGCTCAGGTGCAGGTCATCCAGGATGGCACATCAATGTGAGCTGTGGCAATAAGATTTGCTGTGTCTGTCAGAGTAGTGTCCAGAGCAATGAGGCGCTACCAGAAGACAGGCCAGTACATCAGGAGACGTGGAGGAGGCCGCAGGAGGGCAACAACCCAGCAGCAGGACCGCTACCTCCGCCTTTGTGCAAGGAGG
>JAPMOB010241907.1:0-21003 GCA_029875015.1 Lepomis gibbosus
ATTTATAAAGCGCAATAAAAACAACAGTAGTTGAACATTGTGCTGTACAGCAGAATAAATATCTTAAAAACAAGATCGACAAAGCAGATGATAGAGGGTGTTTACATCGAAAACCACCAATTTGACCATTCAACATTAAAATCAAGGACACTTGTAGGCCAGTGAAAACAGGAAGGTTTTTAACTTAGATTTAAAAACAGATTCAGTGGATATTAGTCTTAAAGATACAGGAAGACTGTATTTGTTCGGTATTTGGCAAATTTTTTCATTATATTCGGCTTCGGCCAAGAATTTTCATTTCGGAACATCCCTATCAGATATTATATATTGTGTCTTGTCTGTAGAGAGAGACAGACTGTTCGTACAAGACTCGTACGCAACAAATTCTCTAAAATCACTTGTTTGTGTCACTTAAGCACAAATCTGTGAGTAGTTCTTGCATGTGGCCTGCTGTTCTCTCTCCGTCTGCTTGACTCTCTATGTTCATCTTGTGTTCACAGCAAGCTCGTACCGTCTGACCAACGTGCTGCCCAGTGCTCCTGACATGTCACAGCTCAAACTGGGAGTGCGCTCAGTTGCTGGAAGACTCTCCGTCATGGCCAGTGGCGTAGTTAGCTCAATTCAGGTCGGTCAGAAATACGGCCCTTGAAAAAAAAAACTCATATAAACATCTTAAACATCAAGTTCTGATATTGTATTTTATGTATTTTTTTGTCTAGGACCACTACAGTTCTTGAGTCATGGCGAGCCTCCTCCTGGATAAACTGCCCTCATAGTCGTCCTCTGTTTAACAGTCAGCGAGTGGCAGTTACTCATCCAGGGAGTGATAGAAGAAATGCTATGGGCATCTCTGCATCAAACCGTACCCCCAAATAACCCTGTATTCATCTATATCTAGTTTTTATTAGATCTTGTATATAGAGTTATAATTAAGATGACTGAAGCACAATATTTTCTGCAGTCATTTTGAAGGGAGATCTATGTGTATTGTGTCATAAAGAAACTTGTTTGCAGTTAATTTCTTAGTTTGCTTTTAGGTCTTGGGGTTTAAATATTTAGAAAAACTGTATGTAGCAGTCTGAAGTTTGTAGTTTGAAGGAGGGATTTGATTTGATTTCTTTTAGTTGATGAAGTGAGAAAAACCTAAGTGGTGGAGACAAAAAAAAATTTTGTTTAAAATACTTGCGCTTAACATATTGCGTCGTATTGTGCTTTTTTTGGACATTCGCAGTTTTAAAGTGTCCTTTCCGTCCCCAAAGTGCACTTATGTTTGCTCTTCCACAAACAGGACCAAAATCTGATTGAGGCTTTGGGGGTGGGGGGGTGGGTGCAGGGGGAATTGCCTATCAGTTGTGTAAATTGAAATTGGCCTCATAAGTACATAAGCTTCATAATCTTAGTGAATAGTTATGTTTGTCTTTGTTTTCTTAGGCCATGCATCTGTATGTTAAATACAACAAGATGAAATTGGCATGAAGGAAAAAATATGCTCATTCGCTTTCTTGCTGTTTTTTGTATAAGAAGGCCGATACCACTCTAACATCTGCATGTTTTAAAATGAAGATGTAGCCAGCAGCCAGTTAGCTTAGGTTTGCATAAAATCTGGAAAAGACTGGCTCTGTCTGAAGGCAACAAATCCGGCTGCCAACACTTTGGCTTTTTGTATGGATTAAACAAATTAGATATGTTTTTAATTATTGAGCTTTTGAGACGACTGTACATTAAGTGTGTTTCGTTACCTTTGGACAGAGTTTTTTCCTACCGTTTCCGGTCTAAACTAAGCTATCCGACTGCTCTCTGTAGCCTTATATTTAACAAATAGATGTGAGAGATATCAATCTTTTCATCTATTCCTTTCAAAAAAAGCAATCAATTTAATCACTAAAGCACGATGATGACCCGGCTTGATGTGGGTCAGTTGCACTATGTATTAAATTCTGTTGTTTTGGGATTAAGACACTTTAAGATGTTGAAATCAAGAACAAGGGCAACATTGTAATTTGTAGATTTGCTCAATTTTGAGGGGTCCATATTTATGATGTTTGGTTTGAATTTGTAGCTGCTTTTTGTTGGTATTTGTTTTTACACATTCGCGGTGACATTCTCCATTGCCCCTTTTGGTGTTTAATATAATGCCGCACTCTTGAAGGGTAGTATTTGCTGATGCGATGGCTTCTTTTGTAGCTTTAGGCCCCTCCGTACAACAAGAGATGTCCACCTAAAATGTGAATGTAAACTTTTCCTTTAAAGCCTTCAAAGTGAAGGCGGTGATATAGTGATGAGTTTGAATTTAAAATTTAATAACAATGGGAAAGCAGCTTGATATCTGTCCGGCTTGTACTTTAGCATTTAGGTAAAGTTTGCCATGATGCTAAAAATGCTTCTTCGGATATCTAAATTCTGCAGAGTTAAGGGACTAGGGTTTTTAAAGCCCTGATTGGTGATAGAATTAATATCTCTAAGTAATTTCTGCACTGTTTGTGTCTCAGGAGTTTAATTTGAGTTGTTAAATAAGAAACACTAAAAGAGGGCAAAGTCAAAGAGGTAGATCCTTTGATGACCAAATATTTGTTTACTCCATCACTCTATGCCTTAGTCCAAAGATCTCCAATTAACATGTCCTCATATTGCAATATTGTGGAGTCATCTTGTTACCTTTTTGGAGATAATTTGTTAGAAATTGCACGAGGCAGCTTTGGCTTGAACGTACTGTAATAGAACATTTGCCTCTAAGTTGACGATGCGTCCATGTTAGACTTTTTTGTATTTTGTTGATGTTTGTAAGATTGCTTTTGTCCTCTGCTGTTGAACATTGTTAATTGGTATTACATGAAAGAATAGTAGCTTGTGTAATTTGCATGGCCCTTGGAGTTAATAGGAAACGCTGACTGACATATCCTGAACACAAGATAGCATACGGCTACTGGAACCCACCAATTATATAACAATGGAAAAACTTTATAATAGGCTGAAAACTGCTACATACAATGCTGTATAGGGCTTTGAATTACCATTTATAGAAAGCTACTGATAATCACATTTTGACATATTTTGACACTCAAAATGTAAGTAAGATTTTTTGGAAACATGCCAAATAAATGGCTTGTGCCTGAGGTCTTTTGTTTGGTCATTTTGCATCTGAAAAACACTTTGATTAATTGATGAATAGTTTAGATTGTAGGAAAATAGCAAAAGTGTCCAAAAAGTCCAATTTGATGTCTTCAAAAGACTTGTTCTGTCACATCTACTGTCCAAACACCCAAAATATTACATTTACAATTATATAAACAGGGAAACACAGAAAGTCCTCACATTAGAGAGGTTGTAAGCAGGAGATGTTTGATTCTTTGCATGATCAATGACGATCAATTAACTATAAATATTAATTTTCTTTCCATCGACTAATCAGTAAATCTAATCATTGTTTCAGCTCTAAGACAACTTTAATGCTGTATGGCCAACTTTTTTTTGATGCATAGTTCATTACAGTAACAAAAATGCAAAAGACACAATCAATTAGATTTTATGTTGCCAGAAGCTCAAATTAAATTGAGATTTTCATTGCTTTTTTTATATTTAAGAGTTCTATTGAGGTGCAGTAGTGTTTCAGTTCAACTGTAAATCGATTAAAGCAGGGTTTGGATCCAGTTCATTTTGATTTGTGGATGTAGAATTTTCAAAGTATGATGGGCAGCTGCACAATATTTTTAATATTGTCTGGACCAAGAAGTACAAAATATAAAATGACATCAAATACATTAATTAGTATACTCTTAACAAAGTCAAGAGTTTTTCTGTTAATAAAATGTTCCAAATCTTTCTAGAATACAACTGTATGTTCACAGAGGCAAGCTGCATGGCCACCTTCAGGACAAAAGCTGGCAGCAGCTTACGTGGCTGGCTGGGGCGTTTTGGATGCCTCTTGCTCTGTCGGAACTACAAGTTGTAAGTTTGGAGCTCAGTTTAATAACTAAACAAAATTGGCAAACGCGACTGAAAATTGTAATTTTGTATAAAGTCTTTGTATCTCTCATGTTAAAAATTAAAACATCCATCCAGTGGGCTATATTTGTACAGACGCAGTTTTGGTGTTAACAAAGCAATTCAGCTGGTAATGTTTGTACGAGCTTATGAGGAGGACTTGAAGCAGGCATTTTCCAAGGAACTGGGGAAAAGCTAAAGGATTGTTAATAGCGGTAAATAGGCCTGCGTAAAAGCCAGCGTTAGATATACGTAATTATTTTGTTAAAGTTAGCGTCCTACACTATGAACTTAACTCTGAAATTAGTGTTTTATTTTACTCTCCAACTTAACGAATAGCGCTGTAGAGTTATTTTTTTTTTACTGGAAGGCCTGTTGTTCCTTTATCGTAAAAGTAACCAACAGTGCTAAAATGCCTACTGAAGTAAAACAGAGGAAGAAGACCCAGTCACAAAAGCGTGAAAGTGATGAAGTGCCTGAAAGGTCCGCTACGAATGGCAAAGATGAAACGCAAAAAGGGAAGACAGAGGCTGGAAACAACGCAGGAGCACATAAAACGTCTTCGAGTTTGGATATTAGAAGTATATTGTGCTTACTGTCGCTTGCAGCCTGCGGGGCTCTTAGTTGGTAAGTTAACAAACCTGATACATGCATTAATTTTCAAGAATTTCTGCATAATGGTCCTCTACTAAAGTTTATATATCTTTCTGCGTTTCAGGGTGGTGCTACAACAGAATGAGAGGTTTTCCGAAATTGAAGAAAAGTACAGATTTTTACACGGGAAGACTTCAAGTCTGTTCGACATGGAGGAAGAAGTCCTAAAGGTTTCTAAAAAGGTACGTTTGATTTATAGTGGAACAGGTCTTGAGTTGCTTTGAGGGATGAAACTTTAAAGGGTCAATTCACCCAAATTACACACAAAAAAGCCTAGCTTATACTTTCTCAGTTAACCCCTTGCTGTCTTGTCATTCAGACATTTTGGGTTTTATGTTCCAATGTTTTGAGATATTATAATTTAATTTCTGGTGCTCGCAGAATTAAAAAAAATAATGTTTTTACTGAAACTGCTTTCTTGAAGGAATGGCCCTGACATAAACTGTTACATAAACATAAGCTTTGGATTGTTCTTTTTGTTGTTTGGGTGAAAATAAAAATCCTTTGATTTTATTTATAGTTTTAAAGTTAGAATTACAAGTAAATTGTGATTTTGGTAGGCAGTTTTAATTTGGTTTTGTAAGAACCAAAACAAGTAGGCTACAATGGGTAACTGACTGGTTCCCAACCCTGAGGGAACTGGATTTTTGATATACAAATGAGTATTTTTAAAACTTGCTTCTGTATTTTCACTTATTCAGCCCCATAAAAAGTATTGAACAACCAGCAGATGGAAAGAAACCTCTCACACCTTGTATGCAACCTGTGATGATGGGGATCACAAGCATGCTTTGTCTTATTTTAAGGAGTCTCAAGTGTTGGGAATCACAGCCTTACATTTTGATGAAACACCCTGGTTGCTAAATTTTGTATGTGTTCTTTGAAAAGAAAAACTGCTTTTCATATTTACACATTTTCTTGTATACAATGCTTTTGTGTATGCATGCACTTTGTTTCCTGCTGTATTTATTATATGTGAATACTGAGGACCATAAAGCTCCCACAGAAACAGCACTCCTGTTTTATGTTGCGGCTGCAGCTTGCCGCCTCAGAGGATGACCTGCAGGAGGCGCTTTCCACTGTCTCCTTGGCCACACAACTCCGGCAGGACATCTCCACCCTCCATGCTGCTGTCATGGTGATGCAGGCCGATGAGAACTCTGCCTCCCGTGACCTGCAGATGGTCAACGCCCACTTCCTCAATGTGACGGAGATGTGGCAGGAGCGCCTGGCTGCCATCACCTCTGACCTGGCTGCCCTCAAAGCAGAGTCACGGGAAGCTCACGCAGGAGCCACTGAGCAGGTGAATGAGGCCGAGCGGAGGGCCCGGTCACTGGCGGAGAGGTTGGAGGAGCTAGAGGACAGCACAAAGAGGAACGCTAGAGCTATGGAGCGCGCAGAGGAAGACGACGCCAAGCGAGCGCAGGATCAGCTGGACTGGAACACCAAGCAGATCCACAACCTGGAGGAGCACATAAGTAGCCTGAACAAGAGAGAGGCTGAGCTTAGCTCGCAGCTCCAGGAGCACATTCCCCGTGCACAGGAGTGTGAAAAGCACCTGCCCGAGGTAGAGGCGGCAGTGCGCTCCATCCTGAAGCTTGGGGGTGATCTTAGCGGGGCGGAGAAACGGCTGGAAGAGCTGACGTTACAGGTGTTTGGGACTGAGGACAGCATGCTGAAAGCACTGAATGAGATCCTTGAGATCAGACAGGAGCTGGACACCCTGCAAGCTCAAAACAGCATCCTCAAGATGAAGAATGAGCTGTCGGTAGTTAAAGAGGCGGTCCATGAACTCACCATGGTGTTAAGGGGACATGCTGTTGACAGCCAAAAGGACTACGACACCTTTGAGGTAGAAGAATGGAACGACGGCGAGGTAGAGGAGCAGTGGGGAAAAGATGATGAAACAACTCAAGCTCTTTACGATGACCTCAGTGAATGATGTCACTGTTTTGAGTTGACGAAGGAAGAGGAGTGGCCCTGTCTAACTATAAAAGCTGCAAAAGGCTGTTCAAGCTCAGTATTAATGTTTTTCAAAATGTGTACATTTGAGAAACGGTTGAGAAATTGTGATTTTATTATTAATAAAAGTTCACAGATTTCAACGTGAACCCTGGTATACATGCACTGTATTACACAACTACAATCAAGAATGTAATTTAATATCTGTTTAATGCTGAGTTACACATTTAGGTTTCTTTAGTAATTCTACAAAAATATGCCTCATTACTCTCAAGCCAGCAATTTGCACTGATACAGTTTTGTGACAATATCTGCGGCATTCTTGCCAGATATAACTACATTGGAGCTGAATCACTTAGTTGAATAAAAGTAAGTGGCAACTTGTCGATAAATCGTCATAAAGTCCTTTTTCTTGCGAATATTCACATCTAATCTAGTTCTAGCTTCTTAATTTTGTGGCTTTACTGTTTCTCTCAGTCTTATTCAGTAGTAAACAGAATAATTTTTGTGTGGGGGGAAAAACTACATTTCTGGAAGCCTGATATTTGGTACAGGTAGAGCTTTTGTAGATCAATAATATTAATAAATCTTTATGCCTTACAAACTTGTATTATATTACACCTTTTAAACTCAAGGCAAACATTTTATCACTGAACTTAAACTTTCAATAAAATCACCATTTTTATTGAAAAGATCTTATTTGTTATGTCCTCTTATTTAATCCTCTTGTGTACTGAGATATATGTTCCCCTCCTGTATGGTTTCTTTAAATAACTTGCACCTCATATGTGTATATATATATAATCAATCCATGTACGCTATGTCGTGTTTCAGTGTGAGAGCGTCCAGCCGATGCTGGAGGGTCTCGGGGGCCAGCGGGGGGCTCTCCAGCCTCAGTTGGAGGGTTTTGGGCAGGACGTGACTCGGCTGAAGGAGTGGGCCTCTGGGTTGACTGAGAAAAGAGCTCAGCTTCAGACCAGCCTGACCGGGCTGAGAGACGCTGTGGGACAGATTGAAGAACGCACCTCGGCCATCGCTAAAGACTTTGCCAACAAGGTCTGTCATATTGTGTTGTTGTCTAATACAGAACTATGTTGCTGTTTCTACTGAGGCAAGAGAGGAGATTCTTTTTGTCCTATGCCACCTCTGATTCCAGATGCAGGGAACAAAATGCCTTATAATTTCAGAAAGCCCATGGTGACATATTCAAATGTTTTGCTCAATCAGCAGTACAAAATCCAAATACAAAGCTTGAAATCCAAATGTCAAAAGTTTCAAATGTGTAACTAAATGCAAAGCTACTTGAGGCAACTTTATTCATTACCTTTATTGGCAATGGAAGAGAATCCCATCCAACATCAGAATGAGCATAAATACAGTATATTAAAATAAGGGGGATTCATCTGTTCTGAGGGGGTCCTACATTTAAAAATGGCTTTTTTAGGCTCTGTTCTTCTGTATTCACCCTGTAGGTGGCATCAGTGAGGACAGATGTGCGCAGGATGGACGGCCTGCGGTCTGAGCTGGAATCCTTGCTGACTCAGGTAGGGGAGATGGAAGACAAGACCGCTCAGGTGGAGCACAGCATGGTGAAACGCATCGGGGATGTGCTGGCCAGCAGTATTGACCGAGTATCAAATCTCCGTGCTGCGTCTGAACGCAACTCTCAGGCCTTAGAGAAGCTTCGCAGACGCATCCCTGAACTCACTGCCTCTGACAAACAGATCTCTGAGCGCTTGAGCGAACTAGAGAGTGGCAGAGCTCGGCTGATAAGAACTGTGACCTTCGCCAGCGACCTTAAACCGAAGGTTGCTGCCATTAAGAGGGACTTTGGGGCGCTTGAGCCTCAACTGTCAGACCTGACTCTGCGGATTGGAAGACTGGCAGAGGATCTTACCAAGAGAGAGCAGGAGATAGCTGAGCTGAGACACACATTGGCTAACCTCACTGCTGTAGAGGGAGATTTAGGTGTTACAACTAAACAGGTTCGTGAAATAGCTGATATATCTGATACTGGAGAGATGCACAGGCCGACGTGAGAAGACCAGTGGAGAGGTTGCCTTCTTTTGCCTTTTTTACTCAGCAATTTCATCTGCCCAACTGTCATACTACTGCTTGGAACAAACTGTTTTATTACAAATTAAATAAATATGAAACTTTGTCTACCAAACTGACAGTCTGATCAGTCTTAAAGCACAAAGCTGGTAACCTGAACCAATTAAGAAGTATGAGTGTGAACAATCTGGCATCTAGTCTGTCAGCATTTCTAACATCTGCAACATGTTTTTGAAGTTTGCTCATGACAACAATTGTGTCCTGTGTGGAAACCTGTCCAACTATATCAGTGTTACCTGGTTGAGATTTAACTACTTTATTATTTTTCCACTCTGAACCGGTTCTGACGCCACCTTATGATCTCATTCAAAAAAACAATTATTTTATCTTCTTGGGAGTTTTTCATGTCTGGCGTTTTTAGAGGCTGTGGAGGAAATATAGACAAATGTAATAATTTGGCAATAATATGAAAATTTTTGAAGGCATAGGCACAAAATGTTGGCTTAAAGGAAAAGCTATAATTTATTTGCTTTCTAAGAATCCACTCTTGTGTCTGTACGGTAAATATGAAGCTACAACTAGCAGACTGAAAAAATGGTAACATAACCCCTCCTTCTCCCATTAGAAAGTTGAATAGTTGTTTTACACTTTGATTTTTGTAGGTGTACATATTAAACTAACAATAACATATCAATAATGGAGCTTTAGAGCAGAGGTGCAGGATTTCTTGCCTTCGGACAGAGCCAGGCTGTTTCGGCCTGTTTCAAGTGTTTATGCTAAGCTAAGCTAAGTGGCTGCTGGGTGCAGCTTTATACAGTGAAGAGAGTGGAATCAATGTTCTCATCTGAATATTGACAAGAAAGGGGATAAGTCTATTTTCCCAAAATGTCCAACTAATTCTCAAAGGGGTCAAAGCTCTAGCAATGCTTGTATTGGAAAGTGGGTTCAGCTTGTGGCCGAGACCCTGAAGTTGATCTTTACAATCATGTATTGCTGGAGTTTTGACCCATTAGGACTACATACACTACTATTCACTATGTTCCAACCTGGACAAAAAAACGTCACCTTTACCAAAGATGTGTTTCAAGTATTTCCAGTTTTAAACTAAAACTATGTAAGTGCACTTCTAAGCCTCTCCTAGGGCCTCTACGTTCCTTAAAGGGTTTATTAGCATACAAATGACTTCCAGCTAAATAGATAACTTTGAGTTCTGGTGAAGTAGCCAAACAACTACAACCCCAGGCGTTTAACAAGGGAGCACATTCTGCAGAACACTTGTGAGAGAGTCGAAACTCAAACGACATGTTATCTGTCACTGCTGTGTAGAAAGAGCCCAGTCTGTGGAATTCAGTCCTTAAGAGGTGGAGAATCATCCATGACTCCTCATGTGTGAGTAGGTTCGCGTAATGGAGCTTTATCGTGAGATGTTCACTCAATAAATTCTGAAATATTTGTTGCATTCAAATCTTGTAGAAAATAAGAATTATGCATTGAGGTGGAGTTCCTATTTGGGTTTTGACATAATTTTAGCAGCCCTTGAGTATATCACGCCTATCAGTGAGTGTAAATTTTCATTCCCACCCATGCAATCAAACTTTCACCAGTGATGTAACAGGAAAGGCAGCTGAAGCAAAGCAACAAATCAGTGGACACCAAGAAATAATTCTTCACAGGTTTGGGCAACAAAGTTTTTATTCTTGTAAAAAACATATAGTGAGTAAACAAAAGGAGTGCTCAAAAGGAGCTTGTTGTTGCATTCGGTTGGTTTTCCAAAAAAAAATGCTGTGGTACAGAAAGGAGAAAAAACCTACAGTGCAGAATGAGTGTGGATTCGAATTCACAGATCAGCAGTCCAACTCTGCCCCACTCTCCTGACCTAACCCAGTTTCCCTCACATTGGCCACTTTTCTACTAAAATGTGCAATGTCAATCATCAAGTATGAGAAATTATTCTTCATAAAAAAAACAGGAAAAGTGGGTTATGGTCATCCCTTTGGGAATCTTTGTTGTCCGTGTTTTGGTTTCCTGATGTCACACTGCTAACGAAAAATCCCTAATTTTCCATCTTGCTATTGGCTTTGGATAAGTCCTCCAGTGTCTGTGTGGTGTCCTGCAGAGCTTTCTGAAGAGTGGCAATAGCCTGATCATGGCCCTCTAGCTTGGCTGCTTTGGCTTCCAAGTCATCTACCATGCTTCTTAAGCTCTGCAGCTGCTCCGGCTTCACGCTGTTGCTCCCCTCCAGAGCAGCGAGTCTCTCTTCCAAGTCCTTCACCTGCTGACCCAGGTTGGAGTCTTTCGAAGTTAGCTTGGCATGGGCACCACCCAGAGCAGCAATGTTGGACTCAAGCTCCCCCAAACTGCTTTTCAGTGCCTCCATCTCCTGCTCCAAGTCAGTTTTGACTTTCTCCACAGCCTGCCCCTGTGCAGCTAGAGTGCTTTCATGGGTGTCGTATTTGGCGAATAATGATTCCACTTTGGTGGCGATGTCTGACACTGATGCAGACAGTGAATCTCCATTCTCTTCTGATGCTTTAACTCTGGCTTCTAGCTCATCTGATGTTCTCTTGACCTCAGCAGCTGCTTCGACCGCTTGCTTCTCCACTGTACGAACAGCATCAACCGCCTGCTCCACGTTGCTTTCCAGTGTCATGCCTTTGTCCTTCAGAACCTGGACACTGGCCTCTACTTCAGACAGTGACTGCTTCAGGCTCCCGACTGTCTCTTGCACTACTGACCTCACTGTTTCAACTTCCTGAGACAGTGAGGCTACTTCTTGGTTACGAGTCTGGAGCTCTGTCCTCACAGCACCTATCTGCTCCCTGAGTGAATTGGCTGAGGCATCAGAATCTTGTTTGGCAGTTCTGATTTCAACTACAGCATTAACAATGGCAGAAAGCTCCTGTTTGATGAGGGCAGGGTCTTCCATGTCACCCAGACGGGCCTTGAGGTCAGCCAGCTGGCTCTGAGCCTCACCCTGAGCTTGGGTGAACTCTGTCATGCTGGCTGCGATGGACTGACTCACCTCAGCCAGACGCTCCTCTACAGTCTTCTCCAGAGAAGAGAAGTCCCTCTCCCGGGCCTCCTTCACCTCATTGATGCCCTCTGTAAGGTCCCTGAGTAGGTCGTTCTGGAGCTTCTGAAGGGCTTCCTCCACCCTCCTCGTCTCCACCTCACCCCTCTTCATCCGGCTGATTGCCCCCTCCAGCTCCACCCGTGTGATTCCTATTGATGACTCCAAGCCGTCCACAACACTCCTCAGAGACTCCACCTGCACAACAAGACCGGAAAAATATACAGCATTAGTGTGCATTTTCATCCATTTTAACACCGTATGATCAAACACTTGTACATTATATTGCACTCCAATACAATAACTGTAAATTGTCTCTGTCCTGTTAAAATCATGTATCTCAAAAAGGTTTTCAGGAGTTAAAAATTCAAAATGACCAAATTTAGTGATATATTAATATATCCATCCATTGTCAACCACTTATCCTGTGGACAGGGTCACGGGGGGCTGGAGCCTATCCCAGCTGGCATAGGGCAAAAGGCAGGGTACACCCTGGACAGGTCACCAGTCCGTTGCAGGGCCACACATAGACAACCACTCACATTCACACCCAAGGACAATTTAGAGACACCAATTAACCTAGCCTGCATATCTAATGTAATGTAATGTAATATAATATATTTTCACTGGACAGCGATCAATATCCACACTGTTTTATATCATTTAATACTTAATTTTCCTAGTTCTTAACTAAAGAGCATCAGAACCTCAATTTTGCAGTTTGAAAAAAATATGTCACCAAACTCCACTTACTAAAAGAATTACTTTTCCTGAGCTTTCAATGGCACCTCATGGTCTTCACTGGTAAATTGAGTTTGCTCAGTCAGCTGAGACACATCCATGTATGGATGAAAACCACTCAATGTGGTTGAATGCTCACAAAAATGCTTAAGTGAACCTTGAGTTAAGCTTGTTTAGTAAAACTACTAATCCTATCTATGCCTTGCTTTTACACTTCCTGAATATGCTAAAATACATATTTAGCATATGTTTGCATGTTAAAAATATTTTATTGCATCATCTGTACAGTAAGTGTAATGTTCGTTTATGGGCAATTTACAAACTTTAGATGAGCATGCAATGGTGTAATAAAAGAGTATGAGTTGTACCATTGAAAAAGAAAAACTTTTTGAGTTTGCACAGAACTGCAATTTCAATTAATCAGTTCAAAAGGTAAACATGTTATACTAAGGCTTCAAATTCTTATTTAAATTCCCTGTTGAGGAAATTTAGATTGGTCAAGCAGCACAGGGTGATGTAAATAAATGTCCTTGTTCAGTGTTATTGCATGCAAACTGTGGGCGTAGGCCTGAAGCCCTCTCTGGTTTCATTCATTATTTTTCTCATTCCCATGTTAATCTTCCAGCATGTACAGTACGTAAAGCCAGTCTAAACTATACTGAGGCTGTAGTAAAAAATATTTACCACCACTGACTTCAGTTATGTAATGAATCAACTCTGCTCATGCAAATATATGCCTGTAGGTGTTTGTTATATTAATTTAACGGGTGGGACTTCACTTCTAAAATAGTACTTATAATAATGAGGAAGGATGATTGCAGTGTAAACATTAACCCAAGGTGTTCCCACACCACAGTCATTAATTTTTTTTTAACAGTTTCTTACATATTTTCTTACTAAACAAAAGGGGTTATCTTTTTCCCTGTTACAGGGAACACATCCTTATCTGCCATGTGCAGCTCATGTTCTCAAACAATAGAAAACAATGTAGAAATGATTTATTTTCAACAAGTCTAAAACTTTTATTTTTACTTGTTGGACGTTTGCTCAATGAAAGAGTAACCTATAGGGACTTCACCAAACCTACCCAACCCCCCATAGTACATACAGTACAACAACTACACAGACGGTTATGTAAGTTAGTTGCACACAAAGTCATCTCTATAACGAAAACAGTAGTTTGCATTGCTCATATAGTTTTTCTTTCACTGTGAGTTCTGAAAAAGTATGAGAACCCCTGCTCAAGTCATTTCTACCTACCTGTTGAGCGACGCTCTCCATTTTACTGCTCAGCTCTTCATTTTTCCGTGCGCTCTCTTCATGCCTGGCGCTTGTCTGGTGCATTTCCTCCACTACTTGGTGTAAATAAAAAGCAGCAAACCCTGCAGCGCCTAGAAGCGCAATATAAAACACTGTGGTCGCAAGAAGGCCGAGGCAGCTCCCTGACCGTGGCCCCTGAGGTGCGGGGCCACTCACCCCATTACTGGTGCTCTTTTGGCTTTTCTTTGGCGCATCATCCTGGACGGATGCGCTCTTTTCGCTGTTCTTGTGTCGATGTTTCGCAGTCATCCTCAATGGGAGCTCGCTGAGATATGTGTGTGTATGTGAAGTGATGTGAGAGAGCGAGTGCTGCTGGCTTTTTTGCAGTCGTGGATAGAGAATGTTTCCAGTCCAGGCCCACTGACCGGACCAGCAGCGTATCAGTGAGCGCGGCGTGTCTTTCCACGGAGCTTTTCGCGTTTAGGTATGCGGATGGGGGCTGTCCCATGTTCAGCTCCAGGCTCTGTAGGGGTCCTGTTTAATGACATTAAACACCAGGCACAATGAATCATTTCTACAGCTCTTACACTTTGGTGATCGTGCTCTCTTTTTATTTTTATTTTATTTTTTTTACAGCAGAAACTTTTTATTAAAGACTACACCCTAACACGAGTGAAGTTTCTGCATGAGCATCTCCGTAGCAGCAGTGATATTTTTCTAAAAGGCAGTTAAGGCAACTTCAGTGAGTTTGTTTGTGTTTAACAAGGTTACTATCAAATGAACATTGGGTTAATATGTCTTTTAAAGTAACATGAAGTGGAAAAATGTCCCTACTATGAAGGACAAAAGATGCACCACCTTGAGACAAAACGCTGCACCGAAGGGCAATCATTGTCTATCAATGTATGTGTTATTGACCTTAAATGCCTATTATACATCTCTTATAACTATGACACACGTCCTCAGATGTTGTTAAGATTGAAACACTGATGCAAATGTCCTGCAAGCAGCTTGCTCACACTGAAGCCGAGCAGTGCAGGGAGGGGCTGTTTCCTCCCTTTAGTTTGCTCCTCCTTTCATACGTGGCAGCTGCAGTCTCGGCTCCGCAGACTGCTGTTGAATCCCCTGGTTGCATCTCCACACAGAGAGACACGTCAGGCACATCAACTAAAGTCACAGCCTCTACAGGCAAAGAAGTAAAACGTCCAAAGTCCAAGTCGCTTCAATGCATTTGTTTTCAGTCAATGAAAACAATGTTCTTTTCGCTGTCCTTTTCTTTTTTGGTGTGTATGATATTTAATTAATTGATAAAGGCCTTATTATCACTAACTGTACTGTTATAATATTCCATAATTTTTCTGTGGAACTTTTTCCACATCCTCATGTGCACTATTTCTCTAACTTTTATAAGAAAATCAAAATATATTGTTGCCATTATCTTGTTTATTCTTGTTATTATGCCAAAACCTGAAACTGTACCACCCACAAAAGGAAACCATCCATGCATGCAAAAAATTCTTAATTATTCCTCATTCTGTTTACATCCTCGAGTTAAACACTAGATGTCACTAAAGGAGCGTTTTCTGGTGAAAACAAACACTGACATTAACCCCCTAAAGCCATACCCACAATGCAGTATCTATTTCAAACTATTACCTCAACAAAGGACCCAGACCAGCTAAGTGTGAAGGTATTTTAAACAACTTTATTTACAAAATGGAATTCCAGCAGGTTTACCATATATAAATAATGACAAGAGTTTGTTTGATCGAGCTAGTAGCCTACCCAAATAATAACAATTCCACACTAATATGAGACAAATAAAATACATTTCAAATTAAATTAGTTACATAAGGTTTCACAACGTTGGAGCAGTAGTATCATTGTGTCCAGGTAAAAATTTAGAAAAGACATGAAGACAATAAAGTTGCCTTGTTATTTTGCAAATGTGTGTATATGGCATTTTGCTAACACAGAAATACGATTGATGACATACGTTTAATTTCATCAGAAAAAAACTAAATTCAATATGAATTTCTATTTATTGATTTAGCTGTGTTGTGACAGAAGGTATAAATCCTAATCAGAAATACTTTATTGATCTCTGAGGGGAAATTTTTTGCAACAGTTGCTAATTTTGTGTATCAAGATATTAAGCAATAGAAATAATTATAGAAAGTTGGTAGGTAGAAAATATGCCGAAATATACAAATCTAAAAAATTGAATCTAAAATCTCAATATAAAGGAGTGGGATATGTACAGTATTTAACAGAATTAACAGAAATAGTCAAATGTAATGGAGACAAATTTACATATACATGGCCTATAAGTATGTAGTGGCAAGATAAATAGTATGTAGAGAATTAAATATTAATATTATTAATGAGAGTTACCCACTGGTAGAGTTGATGTGGAGTAGATACAATCCTTAAAAACTACAATATTAGGACAGAGTGACCAACTTAAACTTAAATTAAACATCTGAATTAATAGGAGAAGATGCAATATTTTCTGACCCCTTACTTGAAAATAAAACGTTTCCCATGTATAGGCTTCCAGTATTTAAATGATTCCAGTATCTCTATAAATAGGTTATAACTACATTTAGCCTAGTACCTAGTCTACAATACACATTTCTCAAGTCGGTGGGGTTTCCTAGCAGACCCTGAATGCGTCATGACGCCACGCCCGGACGCCGTGACAACAGACGCCGCTCCTCCGACGCGCTGTCCAGGTGTTCAGTGTGATATTGCAGAGATCTGGATCGTGTTTGGAGCTTGCTGGAGGTGATATGCTTTGTCTCCGAGCCCGGCTGTCACTGGGACGTCTGAAATGCCGTCTTTCCGCCACTACTCCCCCGTCTCTCAGAAAATGACGCAGGAGGGCCGTTAAAATGAAGAGTGACACGGGCATGAGAATTTAAGCTGTGTGTTTATACCTCGAGTGGGAAACGCTAGCGCTGTCGCTAGCCAGCTAGCCAGAGAGCTCAGACGGTTATCGGATTTGTGCGGCCATGGCTGGGCTCATCAAGAAGCAGATCCTGAAGCATCTCTCCAGGTCAGTACGGAACGGTGGTTAACGTTAGCAGACAGAGAGTGGAGAGAAAAAGGACGACGGAGGGATTCACCTGTCAGACACACGTTAGCTAATTTAGCTATCACCTCAAATGTTACGTTTACCGGTACAAAACCAAGTATAATCACTGCTGAACGTTTCCTCTGGCAATTTAGTGAGTTAGCTAACATACCTGTTGTCTGTCAGACTGTCATTTGCGTTTTCAGTTGACGTAACTTAACCGTCATTGACCCGAGACGTGGCTAGTCAGCTAACTTGCTAACATTGGGTTAGATAGCGAAGGGCTAGCTGAGAATCCCTAAACACTTGCTTTAGCACATTATTTTTGTTTGTTTCAATAAAGACAGAGACAGCAGTGCGCCTTTTCTCACTCGTTCATGCCTTTCACACCGACTTAGACAGTTAACTTGATAGTAAAGATAAAAAAACACCCCAGATTATCATTACACTGATAATGTCACTGGTGTGCGTGTGTGTGACATGACGTCACTGTGGATGTGCAATTGTTTTAAGCACCTTTAGTAGCTGTAGCAAGGTTGAACAGGTAAATTAGAGTGGTTGAGTCTGATTGCGTAAAACAACAATCTCAGCGTCCCCCTGACGGCAAACAATGTTCCAGTTACATGTAGTTAATAAACACACACACAAATACATCATATAACTGCGAGATAACTAGACTTTAATTTGACATGAATATATAAGTCGCAGGGGCATTTCAGCAGGGCGCAGGTTTGTTGACACGGGTTTAAACCCTGCTTATATGGGCTTTTCACTACTGTCCATCCCCCTCACACGCAGTCCAAATGGACCCTCAGCACACAACCCAAGATCATTTTGTGGTAACCTTTTATGTACCAAGTGATAAATTAATATAATAGTGGTTCATTAGCTGTTAAATGTCACTACCACTTGCTATCTAAGGTCCCATTTATTTATTTTAATTTCGTGCTGTTATGGGCAGCCTTCAGTTTGACCCGTTTTACATGCATTATTTATTATTTTCCACTGTCCCTCAAGGGGCTTTCAACTACTTCCTTGTTTGGTTCCGGGAGGGGGGTGGCTTAAACTGCTATTGAAACATAACAGAGCACACTCACCTTCAGCTGTTGTTTCAAACAGCAGGGTGTCTGTATACTTAACTCAAAGGTGGACAGCACTTACATGGAGTATTAGGAAATGAGAGCTGTTACAATAATTGTTGCAGCTCACTGATGACTTACTCTTTAAAAGCTTGTTGGTATGCAGATGGGCCGGTTTGTGTTCTTGGAAAAAACAAACACCACAAAGTTGATTGTGCTTGGTGAGAAAAGTCTTGACTGAGTTGTGATTAATTAGTCACTCACTGGTATGAACTAGTAAGTGACTAAGTAAGGTATTAATGGTGTTTATGTATGCTTTGTCCTTCATACCCTTACACAATGCCACAGGCAAGATTTTCATTGTATGCAGCACACAGCCTATGAGTGGCATTCCCTTTATTGTTTATTGTTAAGTTGTCTCCTTGTGCTGTGTGTGTGTGTAGAGGCAATGCATGAGTGTTTCTGTGGGTGACTCTTGCATGCCCTCAGCAGCATTAGCATCAACATTGGCAGGAAATGACTTGAAGACTCGTGATGTCATCTGTCTTTGGGCTTGTCTTGTCATCTGATCTTCTTTGTTCTGGCACTGATTGGTTGGGGCGCTGAGCGGACACTGACCTGTCTGACGCTCAGCCAATCCCGCTCTTGTTATGTGGTGATGTCACGGTAAAAGTGCTGGTGTCAGAATGTCAAATTAGCATGACCTAATAAACGCCACTGCACCGCTGCAAATACAGTAGACTTAGATTATCATGTGCAGATTTTGTCTGCTGTCTTTCTCATTCTGCTTCATCAGCATAAGCCAGGAATAATTTGTACTGCCAGTTATTCATTGCAGGTGTGTTTAACCAGCTACATTTTATGTGTTGTGTATCAACATGTCAGCTCAGCTTCTTATTTAACGGTTGTAGAGGACACACGGCTCCACAATGCTGCCTGTGACTGGGACGAGCCTGTTCGAGTGAAGCAGCACCACATCTTTACAGTTCATTGACTCAGAAGTCTGCACTGGCTGTTCCTCTCTGGCCAAGACAAGTGCACTGAGGCATGCATGACATATTAAAATAGTCGAGAGGGCCCTTTTTGTGAAACATGAACGGTGAAAAGAAGCATTGTGTGTGACTTTTCATGTGCGAGGATGAGTTTGTTAGTAGTAAGTGACACGGCTGAGTTGTTGGCGTGTGTTTGTTGTGTGTTTTTACTAATGTGAGAGCGTACTGAGGATGTGTTTCACAGGTTGAACTCAGGTAGCCCCTGGGGGCAACTAGATGACAAGGTGTGTGTTTGTCTGCATCACAGACGTGTTTAGATTATCGACAGGACCCTGGCCCCTAGCCAGACTGAGGGAGATCCTATTCCACTCAGCAGTGCACACACAAATATGGGTGGATGGAGTCTAGGGGTGAAACGATTCATCAATTAAATCGATAAAATCAATCATAAAATGCTTTGACACAAATTCTTTGCATCGATGTTTCGTTTAATCCATGTAACTATATAGCAGTGTTTTGCAGGGACATTTATTACTGTCGCACATCGCGCTTACGCTGTGAAAACAACGTGATTATGATGGAGCTGTTTGCAAAGTGGAGGAAGAGAGAGAAAACAGCGAGGGACAAAGAAGAAAGTGTCCAAAGTATGGGATTATTTCAAGCTAAGGAAAACAACAACTCTGTAATGTTACTGTCCGTCTACCGTTAAATTAAACTTTTGTTGCCTCGGCAACAGTACGACGGCGCCTTATCAGAAAGCAGCCGATGTTCTGCCAGCGGACCACAGACAAGGTAAAAGCAACATTAACGTTAGCATTTCACTGAATTGAGTTGAAGGTCAAAGTAAGCTGCAATCCTCAGCTGAAAATGTCCACACGTGCGTTTGTTCTCCTTTTTGTGCCGTGAGTTGTAACCTCACAGTTAGGAGTTATCTGGGTGTCGGGGAGCTGCACCTTTTAACTCACATGCAGCTCACTCTGTAGCTCAGACAATCCCTGCTACCTGCGTGTGCTAATCCATCCTTTCAAACATATCTTTTGTCTTTATAATCGCCATCTTTATAATAACAAACAGCTGTTTCATGTGCAGGATCGCTCATTTCACATTTCACGTGTGTTTTCTTGATAAAAGTGGTTTGTGGAATGTCTTCCTTTAACTACTTTGCTTTTTCCTTGCTTCAGCAAATCTTCACACTTTAGAGCCTGGATTCAGTGAATGTTTGGTGTTGCTGCTTGCAATATTACTTAAATCAATGAATTGACTTTCAAAATTGTCATTTCTGATTTATTGGTTAATCACCTATTTTTTTCAGCTGTAAATGCAACGATGGAGTGTCTTTTCTTGTCTTTTTAGCTGTGATTGGGGGTAAATCAATCGCTGATTTACCCCCAATCACAGCTTGACAGTCGCCGAGCTTGCAGAGCAGCATATCAGGCTAAAAATCGTGTAGTGTGAACTAGTCTTAAATGGCTGCTTATTAATGTCACAAGACAACAACAGAATAGTCCGGCAGACTGTAGACAGCATAGTTCACATCCGCAGTCACAGGGGAAAGTAGACATTTTGATTGATGTGCAAATGGAAAAACTGTTAGACAAATGTAGACAGAATGGGCCATGATACATTGGTTATTGAAAGTCTAAGGACCACTAAATGATCCCACGATCCATCCCACGATCCATTAAATGTTCAATTAGTAACAAGGAGACAGTTTAGGGAACCATTTTTACCTCTTGAGTCAGCTGAGGTTGAGCAAGAGGGATTGTAACCCAGTATTACGAACACGCTATCCATTATGTGCACATACACCTTTTTCATCAGTGGCAGTTTTGTGCTCATTGTGGTGTGAGCGATGAGTCCATTTCTGCTGCTGTTTGTCATCATAAGCCTCTTCAGGCCCGACTCTTTCCATCCTGCAGTAGCTTTTTGATGATGCACCACAGTGATGAACTCCACTATTCTAAGTGTTTTTGCTCTCTGCTGGTGGAAAGGCTATTATGGCATGAGTCATGACTGAGTGCCTAGCTGTGGGTGTCTTATGAGTGTTTGGCTGTCGAGTGTGTGTGTGTGTGTGTGTGTGTGTGTGTGTGTGTGTGTGTGTGTGTGTGTGTGTGTGTGTGTGTGTGTGTGTGT
>JAPMOB010241915.1:0-26030 GCA_029875015.1 Lepomis gibbosus
CTCTCTCTCTCTCTCTCTCTCTCTCCCTGCCTCTGCTCCAAATGATGAATGATGAATACCTCTCTCTGAGCTGTCCAAGCATTCATGTCTAAAATATATGTGTGAAGGGTATTTATAGGGGGCATGTCATCAGAAGACACAGCAAATAAAGAGTTGAGTATCATCAGTACCTGAAATTGATGCCAAAACACCTGTCTGTAAAGAATAGTTAATAATTACTTGGATCTTATCTGAAACAGTCTTTAAAACAGGTGGTGGGTATGGCATCAAGTGTGCAAGTGGAGGGTTTAAGCTGTGATACTATAGCTTCATGAGCACTTCAGCATCAATGCCAAACTTGATCTTATCCCTGAATTATGTTGCAAACTCTTCACATCTGGATATGGGGAAAAGATCAACGGAGTCAAAGGGGACATGATTAATCAGACCTTCAGTTGTTTGGATTATCACTGATCAGTTTGGAGAAAATAGCTTATCAAGCATTTCTGATTGCCTTATTGTACACGCCAAGATGCTCCCACAAAATGTCACGGGAGACATGTTATTTAGACTTTCTCTCTTTTATTTCTGCTACACAACAATTTCTGTGTCATTTTGTCATTTTCCCAGGGAGCTCTCTGTTTGGGGCTGGTCTTTCTTTGTTTGACAGGGGCAACAATGTCAAGAGTTGACCTTAGTTTGGTCGATACACTATATAGGCACATCTTCTGCGAGCAGGCAATTGTGGCTAATCATGATTACAGTTTTTTCTGTGCAGTGAATGCAAAGCAGTCAGTTTATACCTGAATGCAGTCTTCACAACAGCACACTCCCTGTGACGTACTCCGGCTCTCCATGGAAAAAGAAGTTTTTCTTGTTACACATGTTAAAGCTTGAGACATCACTATGCTTTTTAAAGGCCCTAGTGGATCAACCATCCCGTTTTGTTCTTTAGACCTTATTAGCACTGTAGTGTAGCATGGGGGGAATAGGCAATGCTTCTTTGATCTGCTCCAGCTTATAAAAATACATTTTTCGTGACTTGATTTGGCTCTGAGAGAATTTGGTTACACACAGTAGATGGACAAACCATTTACATTTAATTATTTTAAAATGAATATTCATACATGCTTATCTTATCTTCAATATATTTTTTTCCCAACACTTATATTCATGACTTTTATTTATGTTACTTATTATTATTATTGTTACAATATTGGGTTTACAAAATTATTAAGCTACTGTTCTAATAAGCCTTTTATTTGCTTTAGTTTCACATCCACATATATTTATTTATCAAATTTTACATCTTAACATGCACAATCAGGTGTTTGAGTCCATAAATACTCACTATAGAGGCATTCAGCCACAACACTCTTGTCAATCTTGTCAAATCAAATTGTCCAGAGTGTTTAATGATGTTTGTGGCTTTGTAGTTATACCTTCACACAACAATCGACCAAATGCTTGCACAGGTTTTTACCCTCCAAATGACCCTTACAGGGCAAGAATACACAAACAACTGTAAGATCGCTGTCCACATTATGTGGACACCAACTGCAACCAATATGGCACTTACGTATGAGATCATTTGAGGTTACACCTCTAATGATGCAGGTGCTGTTCGCATACATACACATTTAGCTGCTGGTGAAAGAGATGTAACATGCCTGTCACTGAGTGAATGTGCAAGATTCTCTGAGATAATTCCCATGGACAGTTATTCCTTCTCTAAAGTGTGTGTGTGTGTGTGTGTGGCAGAGACATATTTGCTAACATCACACACAGTCCAAGGATTCATTCACCTTGTAATTATGAAGGAGCCTGCTGGCCACCATCAGACAGACAGATGCACTGAACCTGTGACAGAATTACATGAACTGTGAACATTATTTCTTTCTCATCTTGCCACTGTCATGTTCAACACTTGACAGGGTTTTCGTTGGTGCGGCGAACGGGTGGGTGGCCGGTTAGCACGTTTATGTGTGTCAGTGGTGTGTTGGTGTGTCAGTGTGTAGGTGTGTGTCGGTTTGTCAGCACTGGCGCCTACAGGACATGATCACGTGGGGGCTACAGTCAGCTCGGGTGGATGAATTACAGCAGGCTGCGCTGTTGTAAAACTCTGGTGTATTTGTCAGCACACCGCTGTGCTCGTCCAGGAACACTGACTCAGATAAGTGGCTGCTCTCACACTGTAGAGAGTGTATGGGAGGTCAAAGAGACGTAAGAAGTGGCAAACCAACACAGTGGAATGAAAATGTGTGCAGTTAACATTCCACATTCAGCTCCCAGGCAAGATTTCATGCTTGCTGTGGGAGAGGGCTCTTACCATTGACTGATCAGTGAGTCACTCCACTGTGATACAGACAGCATCTGTTAGAGTGAATTTAATGCAGCATGGATTTCTGCTGTGTGAATTATGAGTTTTCATAACCTTGATGGACCTGACCAATATTACTGTCTGCTCATAGTGGGCTTTGAGAATGAGCAGGCCTGTGATAGAATGAGATGAGACAGTCACCCTAAAATATCTCTATTTCCCTCATTTCCTCTGCATTGTGTCTATACGTTGTGGTCAGACCAGCCAGGCCACCATGTTTGATAAGATTATATAATAATAATAATAATAATAATAATAATAATAATAATAATAATAATAATAATAATAATAATAATAATAATAATAATAATAATAATAATAATAATAATAATAATAATAATAATAATAATAATAATAATAATAATAATAATAAAACACATACTAAAAATAACAAGTAATAAGTAGATAGATAAAAAAAGAAATAATAAAAAATAATAAAACACAGTATACATAAAAGGTGACCAAAGGCAAGTTTAAATAATTAGGCTTTAAATAGTATTTGAAAGGTATTGAGAGCTTCTGAATCTCTGATCTCTGATATTGCCTCATAGGACATTCGAAAGCCTAGGTCCATAGAAGCTAAAAGCTCACCACTTCTTACGGAGTCATTAAAAAAGACAAGGCTGACTTAGTATGCAGGGCCCTCATGTGAGGAGGGCCCACAAATATATACTAGAATGAATTGCTGTGGATGCGAGAAGGGGCCCGTAGAGAATGCTTATGTATAAGGTACATTTTTGTGTGCCCTGTCTACCAGGCACTTGTTCCTTAATGCAGTCACCTATATATTTTGGTGCCAAACTTTTTACTTTTTTAAAAACCAGGAGAAGAATGTTAAAATCTGTTCTAAAATGCACAGGTAGCCAGTGTAACGTATAGTGTGTTAGGATGATGTGGGCACTCTTTTTTTGTGCGAGTCACTACCCTTGCAGCCGCATTCTGAACTAAATGTAGTTTTTTAATGCTTTTTTGGGGGAGACCAGAGAGGAGGCTATCGCAGTAGTCGACTATATAGTAGATGACAAAAATGAAGTAAGGGCTATACTAAGATTAATGTTTGTGGCTGCATGGCAAAGGTATGTCATATTGACTATGAGGCCATATTAGATATAGCTTTATACCAGAGAAACAAGAAAATGACTAGCTATAGCTGTACATCAGAGCATTCTGTTCTCTGATGTTTTAAAATCTTACCTAGAACAAAATAGGACAGTTAAGTGAAGTTTTATAAGATTGAATGCAGCTTTTTTATATTTGTTTGTATCTAATATAGATGTCACTGACATACATCTTTGAAATATTTGCTATTGCCCCAAAATGCTTCAGTTTAAGACTTACTGTTTATCCCACAGTAAGTGGATTCGACAGGATGGCAAACCACCAAAAAATGATTTGTGAAAATGAGGGTTTCCTGCTTTGGAACAAATGGCGCTCCTTAAATGTAAAGCTCATTTACATGTATGAGTCACAAAATGATTCTCCCATGCATTGTCAGCAGAGTAGCTCCAGGCCATACATCAATGTGGTGTTTTAGATTGGGCCTCAGGCTATCTAGTTTCCTGCTATGGTGGAGCAGTAAACTGAATAGGCTGTCCTTTCCAGTTCGAATAATATGTTATTTAGTCTGTTTGTCTCATTTTACCTTATGGCTTAATTGTTCTTATCTGTTTTGTTGCAATGTAATGGAGACAGAAAGTCAAAGAAAAATTCTGTAAGCATTTGTACCTCTTTTAAGAATGAAACCACATAAGTCCCAACATATTAGTTAGAGTTTTATCATGCAGTGGGGTTGTTTTTATATTGCATTTGACATTTATTATCCCTGTATGTATTTATTTAAAAATGTAATTTAAGATCCAAATATAATTGTGTGTGTGTGTGTGTGTGTGTCCAAACTCAGACTGTATCCTTTGTGCACTTGCTACTGCTGCTCCACCTTGTGGTTTGTTATATGTTATATGGAAACTTACTGTAGGGGACAACAACACTGTTCTCCATGTAAGCTGTGTTATGCTGCCTCTGTGAAATGCGCCACACTGCAGAGACAGTCTATAACGGCTTTTTAGCTCAGTTACTGTTATGAACATTCAAGGACACACCGAGAGAAACATTTCTAAATGGGCTCTAACGCTAGTGTTTTCATTAGCTTTAAATATAGTATGTAGAACTCCCCCTCTGATCGGTTACATTGCAAGCAAATGGCTGTTTTACTGTTATGTACTATTAACTAAAATCTCTAAAGATGGAAAAATACTGGTATGAAAAAACAGGTCACTAAACTAGAAAAAAATGGTGGTTAATCAGAGACAATATTGATGGGATGGGATAGCAAATGTTACAGTTTTAAAAGTTTCATTTTAATACACTTCCACACAACTATCAGAGTGCATTACTAAATGGCAGCACCAAACAGAGAGCTTTCTTATTAAAAAATACTTTCCATGTTTAATAGATCATTTCTGTGTCTTTTTTACGTTGCAGGATGAGCCTTTCATCAGTAGACCCATGTTGATTGGAGACATGTTCTAAGGACGACATCTCAGCCACGATGAAAGGGTTAGGAGCCAACCGCAGTCGTCACCTGTCTGACTCGTGTGAACCAGCGGGATGCCCCCAGAAGTCTCTCTGTCCTTTGACCTCTGACCCACACAGCGCCTTTCTGTTGAGCCCCACCATAAACCACTATGGCACCCTGGACCCACATCTCCACCAGTGCTCTCCCACCAGCCCCACCGCCCTGACCCCTGAATACCTGCTGCCTTTCAGCCAGATGTCCAACAGCAGCACCTTCCCTCGTCTGCACTTCACCTCCCAGACTGAACAGGTGGACTGCTCCCAGGCCTGTATGGCTGGTGGTGGTGGAGTTGGGCAGGGCAGCAGGGCAGGTACACTATCCAACTCCTTGTCTATGGGCATGGGCTTGGGTCTGGGTCTTACTGGTGCTCCTATGATCACAAGTGGATCAGCCACCATCTCCTCTGCAGCAGCAGCCAAGATGAATCGGTTACCCTCCAACCTTCTAGATCAGCTAGAGAGGCACCTGCCCCTGCAGCGTGATGGCTTCAGTACGCTGCAGTTTCATAGAGGACGTATGTCGAAGCAACGCAGTGAAAGCCCAGGACGCATACGCCACCTCATGCACTCTGTGCAGAAGCTATTTGCCAAGTCCCAGTCCCTGGAAAACTCTGCAATCAAAGGCAGCATTAACGGACGCTCTGCTGGAGGAATGACTGGCACCACAGGAGCTGGCGAGGATGGTGGGAGACCAACCCGCAGGAGCAAGAGTAAAGACAGGGCTAAAACTGAGGGGCCCAGGCAGAGACCTAGGCCCAATGCACTAGGCCTGTGGAGCTCAGATGATGCCCTGGACACTGAATCCACCAAAGCTGGCACTATTGCTGTAGGTTACCGCAACCCATTGAGCATGATGACTCTTGGCAGAGCGGTGTCAGACAGCCAAGCCAGACATATCCCACAGGGCTACAACACCATTTCTGCACATACTCTCAAGACCTCGAAAAGCAGCAGTGACCTCAAGTTTCTGGCATGCCCGGTGACACAGGTAGGATCCAAGGAAGAGGAGGGAAGAACCAGGGGAAGCAAGGATGATACACTGGTGAAGAGGGGCTCCTGGTCCACTCTCACCCTCACCCAGGCCAGGCAAGTGTTGCAGAAGGGCTCTGCTACAGTCAACAGGACCCTTCTTAAATCAAAGTCATGCCACCAAGACCTGGCACAACAGTTCCTTCAGGTAGGAGGGGCAGTGAGTATTCATCTTCATCATCATTCTTTGTAAGTTTGCATGGATATTTTATAGTTTGATGGTTTTATTGATCATTTTTGAGCACTGAAAGACAGTTCCAACTTAATCACTTTATCATTTATATTTTATCCTCATCCTGTTACACTTATCCTGTTATACTCACTATATATACTACACATTTATAGATTTTCCACCCATAAATCATAACAAATACCATTGCTGCAGAATCTGTGAATATGTATTAATTATTTAAGGTAGGCACTTTTGAGCATATGTACTATTTATTTACACAGTTTAAGAGTCTCACGGTATGTATGTGTTTTCAAAATCCAGGTCCCACTGGGGGACTGGGCAGGGACTCTGGGTCGCGGCCGGGCCAAAGGAACTGAGATCCCCTGTCGAAGGATGCGCAGCGGCAGCTATGTAAAAGCTATGGGAGACTTAGAAGACAGCGAGGACTCAGAAGGAAGCCCCAAACCTTCCCCCAAATCTGCTGCCCGTCGCCATAGCTACCTGAAGGCCACCCAGCACTCCCTGAGTGAGCAGCAGCCACCTCCACCTCCACGCAAGTGAGTCCCACAGCAAAGAGAAGCAAATTCATTATACTGAAATTATGACCTTTATTATCATGCTCATTACTCTGCCATACAATTGTGTTTGTATTATTTTGCTTTACATTCATAAGACTAGAAATAGACACTGAAGGGGTATTTGTTGTTACAACTGTGTGAAGAAACATTTTACTCTTATCCCCAGAGGTAGTCAGCAGGTGGCAGCATCTTCTCACGAATAATTGTCTGCATCACTTAAAACAAACTCAAAGAAGCTGTTCATGGAGATAGAGGTGTAACTTAATTAGAGGGGTGCAAGAAATGACACACAGAATCATCTTTATTTTGTACAAAAGCCGTAGGAGATGAAATTTTGCCATGTGTTTTACCCCCACATCCACATGGACAGGCCTCGTTGCTACGCTCTCATGCGGGAGGATTATCTATGGTCTCCACTACAGAGTGCATGCTCTATGCAGCATCTGAGGTCAGTGTCATCCTTAGGCAAGCAGTGTGGCCCTCCCTCATTTGTCCTACCACCAACACCCACCACCTATTTTTGCCTAACCTTCCCAGTACTTTTCCTCTCTGCCCACTGTTCCATCTCTTAACTTGCAGGTACCCTGATTGGTGTGTTAGTACGTTTTTCTCTTTCCTGCTCCCTCAAGCCCTGATTCTATAACATGCAAATGTTCACTCCACTACACCACATCTTGCTTCTTAGTGTGCACACATTTTCACTAACACTACAGTAGGCACTAAAAGGGCAAGCCAGAACAGAGGAAACTTCTCAAAAATGTCCCTCAGAAAATTTATGATCTCAGATTTAGCAGTTTTACTCATAAATCTTTGTTTCCTCTGTGCTGGTATTTTAAACCCTATAGCATATCACTATCCACACATCATAATTATATTTCATTTTAAAATGCCCCGGGGAACTTTTCAGAGTGCGATTTCAAGTTTCTCCTGGATATCATCAATTAAACACAGCTCTCACTTATTATGGCCTCTGACTTCTGAGAGGCTGATTATTACATTCACTTCCACAGCTCCCTGCCGTCCCTGAAAGAGCTGTCAACAAATCGGAGCCTTGATAACTTAGACTGCCTGGTAAGCCCGCTGGAGGCCCCTCCACGCCACAGGAACAATGATTTCAGGCAGGGCTCTAGCACACTGGGCAGAGGCTCAGGCACTCAGGTATGTCCTTTATTTTATCAAACGTGTTACTATTACTGTAGCTTGTCACATTATTATTACTTGGCTGGCAAAGACCATTTCCTCATGTGTGTCTGTTTAACACTGAGTCCTGATTAACAAACATGTCCATGAAAGGAATATTTAACAATTTTTTCCTGGGTTTTAAAAATATTAATACCTCGTGAAATTAAGCAGCTTAGAACATTTTGGATCACCAGAATTTGAGCAAAACATACTCTGACACAAGTCTTCAATTTTAAAGCTATCGAGAATATTTAAGTGTATTTTAATGTCTGCTGAGATGGTATATGAATAAGCCAGCCGAGAATAAGACGGTGAAATAGAAGAGATAAAAGAGATGCTTGAGCGTGTTTGTAGAATGTCAAAGTGGAATATATCCCGCAGTATAAAGCTCAGGGAGCTTGGTATTAGTCTTTACATGTACATTGACATTTTCACATTAATTAAATTATGACTGAGAAATTAAATGTCTTTCAACATTAAAGTAAAGGCGATCCGAGTGAAGAATCTGTGAATACTAAACTGGTACATTTTGAGTGAGTTGATTTTGAGGGATTATTATTCATGTTTATGTACCACCCACGACATGTTCATATTTGCTACTAAAATGCCAAACAAAAATACTACTACTGGTTGTTTCTACTTCTTTTTCTATTGCTTCAAACATTCCAGACGTTACATGGTGTCACGGTTTATTCCCATGATGCAGTAGTATAGCGTTATTGCTGCTCTTAATAGTATCTATTGTTACTCATGGGTCTCTTACTTTACTGATGCCTGTTGTTCCTTGAAAGTAAGTCACTTTGGATAAAAGCATCTGCCAAATGAGTAAATGTAATAAAATTACAACACATATCCATGCAGCCAGGAAATACTGAAACATAATTACTTTGAGTAACTCAAAAAAAAGTGTATACTGTCCCTGCACCAAGTGCAAAATATAGTCATCCTTGTGTTTGTTTTGTGTTGTTATGGGTTGATTTTCCTTACACCATTCAACACTGAAAGCAAAAAGACATTTTTCCAAAATATTTTAACTCAATACTCAATATACTTTAAAGTGGTCTGCAACTTCAGTTCAGAAGGAAATGTTCATTTTACTCCACAACATTTATCTGACAGCTATATTTACTTTTCAGATATTTTAAATTAATATTAATATTTATTTATATAAAAAAAACAATACAGTACAGTGCTTAAAGTGTCTAAGTGTTGGGGCCCCTTAACATGCTTCAGATGTCTATGAGTTGTTTGTAGTTCCAACAACTGTTTGAGTTAAAATAAAAGGCTGTCTGGGTGCGTGTGGTGAGCAGGTTGTGGGACCCAAATGCAGGACACGTAGGCTGACTGGTACAGTTCAACAGGTTTATTAATAAACAAAAGGCAAGCACACTTACAGGCAGAGTGGCTGATTAACAGAGTCCAAAAAACAAGCTGATCCAAACAGAAAACAAATCCAAGAAGGGAAAATAATCCAGAAAGCAGGGAAACACGAGTGAGGCAGACAACATGAGACAAAGCATATATACACAACAATGACCAGACAGAGAATGAACAGAAACACCAAACATTTATACACAGGGGCAAATGAGCAGTGCGGGAGCAACACAGGTGACAGGTATGAGGACTAACGAGGCAGGTAGAGAGACAGCAGGGGAAAACAGAGAGACTGGCAGGCAGGCAGATTACTGGAGGGGAATAGACGTAACACAAGTTGCTGAACACTAAACATGGACCATATCAAAGTAAGTAGTACAGATCAGATTAATAAAAACAACAAACTAATCCAAACACAAGCAGACAGAATACGAATACCCTAACAACAAGGAACACAGACTGAAGTAAAGATAAAACAGAACTCAGAGCAGACATGGACAACACAACACAGAAGTACACAGACCAGGAGTAAACACTTAAGACATGAACTAAGGTACAGGACTAAGAACAAGACACCAAAATAGGAACTAAGATACGAGACAAGACAGGTATGATGTAACTTAAAGATGCGGATGAATAAAATAATTAAGGCTACACAGAGACTAAAGCAGAATGACCGAAATCAGATTAATTAATGAAACTGGCAAACAGACAGAACCCAAGCATGAGGGTCGAGAACTAAGACATAAGGGACAGGAACAGAACTAAATAAGTACTAAGGCAGACACCGAGATAACAGGACAGAGCAGAACCACCACACAGAACAAACAAGAGACTGGATACAAGACCACAGAGAGACAGGACTGAAACCCAAAACCCAGACACAGAGAAACCAAAATCAAAATACAGAGAAGGCATGGCCAAAATAATCTAAACCAGACAAGCTCAGGACAGGTTTGTGACAAAGGCCCTGCCTGAGATAAAATAATCCAATATTTCACAGTATAAACAAAGATAAAGTTTATGAACTTTGTTTTTGTTTTGTTTGGTTTCTTATCCTTTTAACTATCTCATGACCTCCCTCGACTCCTAGGCTGGGAACCTCTGGGTCTAACAACCTAACTTTATATAAAGTATTTAAAACTAGCTTCACCTCAACCAGCTACTACAGTAAAATGCTACTTATACTGCAGTGTATCAGTATTAACTATCTAATAATGTCATACATAATGATCAACCACAGGGGCCATTTTTCTGTGGAATGAGTACTTTTATTTTTTATACTTTTGCTGGTAATACTTACATGTTATTGAGGTTTTTTTTACTTCATCATACTTTTACTGATGTAAAAGATAAGAGTTCTCTCATCACTGGGTATAGACATATAAATGCATGTTTCACAGTTTGCCCTCTGCCCTCAGCGTGTGAGTCTGCACACGTTCTTTCAGGTATGCGGGCAGGGCTTTGGGCACTCGGTACCGTACTATGAGGGGGAATCGCAGGCAGTGGAGGCTCTGGATCTGCCTGCGCCTACCTGCTTCCGGTCACGGAGCCACAGCTACCTGCGGGCCATCCAGGCGGGCTGTTCCCAGGATGAAGATACGGCCTCTGTGGACTCAGACTCACCACCACCCACCACTAAAGGCTACAGCTACAGCTCCAACACCAGTGAGTACCAGTGAGGACTAGATGAGGCAGAGCTGCTAAAGATAGTCTTTGATTTTTAAAAAGTATTAACTGAAAGGGAGGAAATACATGGAATTAAAAGCCATCCATATATCTATTTACTCTGTTTCATAAGCACAAAAATACCATTTTGTAGGAAAAGGAAAATTGTTCCTTAAAAAAAGTAGGACAATTCGTGGACTTCACTGAAATCTATCAAATGTACAAACCAGAATTTAAAACTTACTTTCTTACTTACTATCAATTTATTTTTTATGTTTAATTCATAAAGCATAAAGACACTAATTCATAAAGCATAAAGACACTAATATATAGTATAGCACTTCTTTCTTCACTCTAGGTAGGCTACAATTTTTTGATATTATCAAATATAATTTCACCTTCTTTTATCCTAAGTGAACAGGGTTGTATTCTGCTTTATTAGTTTGCTTTGTTGTGGATCATCTCTGTGCTGAAAGAAAGCTCTGAAATACAAAAATGTGTAACACATGAGATGTAGAAAGTAGTGGAAAATAGTACAATGTTGGTATTAAAAGAATTGTTACATTTCAGTCTGAATAAGAACTTTTTGTTACAAGTTGCTCCGGCTCTGGCTCTATCTGGCTTTGTTCATACAGCAGCAGGGGCGCAGAGCTGGGCAACAGCAGCACTCTTCTGAACCAATGCGTATTGTAAATGAATACAAGATTCAAAAGCTTCAGCTCCTGAACGTTTTATTGAATTTCCAACCATTTGTCCTTTTCAAATGACTGCCATTATGACATCTCCATTCAGCATCACTATTGAAGATTACATAAAATGCTGCTTTAGTGTTTGTTAAAAAAGAGTGATGACATTTGTGCTGGTTAATTCATTACTTATATCACAATAAAGGTCATAATTACAGGCATCATAAAGATGACCAATATGATCATACAACCCAATGATATGGACACAAGTATTCTTTCTGGAGTACCTATATGAGAAATTGCAATTCTACCCAGTGTCATGTTGCTTCATATGTCTAAATTAATTTTAAAAATCGTGTTAAAACCCTTTATTTATATTGGACTTGTTCCTCATGCAATGAACATTTGCTGTTAACATATATTTTGTTATATATACAGTGTATATATACCGTGTAGTATGTGTTTCTTGTAAAGATGATTAAAATCAAAGAGGACATACCTGTATATTTATATTAATGGTAAGCCATTTAATTGGAAATTGCAAATACATCAAATAGGTTTTACAGAATATTATGTTGTCTTATTTTGTGTACTGTAGGAGTTTTTGTTTTGGTTAGACATCTTGATTATAGAGCTCAGCGATATGGCTAAAAATGTTACAACAATAAGCAATATCACATAATTTGATAATTATTCTGATAAATATCAAATCACTATTTCTTTCAAGTTTAAAGGCTGATTTTTGCTCTTGAGTCAAGGTTGAAGATACCAGACAGGTAATTGTGGTTTTAAACTATTCTCTGTGGTCAGAACATGACAAACACTTGCCAAACAGTGGATCACTTAACAAATCTGAGGTAGAACATTCAAAACAATTATGTAAAATAAATATCTTAATAGAAAAAGTAGGTGCTAATACGTTCATGATTCAAATGCATTAAATTGAACATTTACGTTTATTGAACATTTGTTATATTGTTACTGAGGAAAATTATATTGCGATAAATGGCGTAAATGCTGAGAATCATTCACTCACAACATGTTATTATCGTTATTGTTTTATTGCCCAGCCCTACTTGATTGCCACAGACTGTTGTAATGCTTGCCTTTACAAAAGCATGGAGAGGCATTGGAAACACCTCAAATGAAATAGAGCTCCATTGCTCACATGACAGGCGGTCACAATAGATTGAACAAAAATAAGCTTTATTATATCAAGATTTGAGCCAGTTCCCGCGGCGCTAGGGACCAAATGAAACGCACCTATGGTGAAGGCATTCACCAACATCGTTAAAAAGAGATTCCAGCCAATCACGTTCATGTTCGATGAGCTCGATGACCAGAACTGACCAATCGTTTGAAGAAAGCGGTTACGGCGAAAACGTGGACTCCAATCCTCGTCGTCAAGGGCGTGTACTACAAATCTTTTCTTCACAGCGTCGCTGTGAGTCTTAACAGCAGAGCACCGTAGCCCGTCTGCATCTTGTCTGCCTTTCATGAATGTCCAGAAAATAAGGATTTTTTCGAGTCAACCACCATACAGTAAGGTTTTTTCGTTTCCCCTTACTTAGCGTTAATGTACAGAATGCCAGTTGTTGTCGGACGCTAGCAACAGCAAGCTAGCGTGAGCTAACGGTAATGGTGTGGTAGGTTAGCTAGCTAACGTGGATGAAGAAAGGGGATGAAATCCTAATACGAGGTGTTAGCAAGCAGGCGAGGCTGGTAGACAGTGATGTGGTTGCTGTCGTTAGACTTGTGATAACGAGGCAAAGAGCTACCGGTAGCAGCGTCTCTTTGTTGAATCGCTCATGTCTCTAAGTTACGATAACATGCCTCCGGCTCACGTTAACGTTACTCAACGTTACATGCCCGGTGTAATATCACACCGTAATAAGCCTTTACTGGCTAATAGCACAAGCTAACAGTAGCTGAGGCGTTAACAGCCGAGTATGGACAGCTCGGGACCCGGCTATTTCGGCTAACGTTAATCAAACCGTTTACGCCTGTTACAGCAGTTAGCTGACATTACCCACTGTGCTGTAATATAAGCGAGATTCGTTTACCAAATAGTTTGATGTAACGTTAGAGACGTTAACGTCGTTACTTATTGACACGGATCATTCATTAAAACAGGAAAAATAAGAAATCCCCAATGATCACTGTGGGCTCATATTGCTTCAACATGGGCAGATAAAGCATTTAGTTGATCTTACCGGTGATCTTTTTGACTAACTTTAACTGTCAAATGAAGTAAAGCAACGTTAAACGATTCTTCTCTTTTATCCCAGACTCAGCATGTGACAGTGATGCGAGCTCAGAGGAATGAAGAAAGCTATGAATCACATTAAGCTCAACGTTTTAGTCCATTTAGAGAGGCAAACCTGTCAAAGTTCTCTCTGCTGCAGATTGTGATTTGTCTTGTTGCATGACTTCCTGTAGACCGGGTCAAAGTACTCCTTTGAAGATTAAGACTTGTTGCTTTTATTGATGGAAGATAATATAAGTTTAATCATTTGTATGAGTAGATCCAGTTAGTGTGTGGAAACCTACCTAAATTATTTTCCCTCAACTGCAGTGGCATTTTTGCTCCACAGTTTTACGTGGCATTTTTATTCAGTAGCTAGCTACCATGTGTCAAGACCTGAGGATACAATCAATAATTTATCCGCTTCCTGCCCTGTGTAGTGCTTTTGCAGTTAGGACACTCCACTGGGCTTTTATAAGGACCACCTGATCAGAAAAGGGTGTGCACACAAATGATTATCAGAGACAATATGTATACCCCCTTTCTGTGCTTGCAGACACTATTGTTTATGTTGATGTAAGTTTGGTTCTTTTCAAAGTTTGAAACTCTCCAAACAGCTTTAACAGGCTGCTGGGTATCATCAAAAACACTGGCTTTAAAGCTTTTTTGCAGCCACAAGGCGTGTTCATTGTATCCAGCACCATATTACACAAGACATGGTGTGTCCGGATTACCATGGATAGACTGTGAGTCATCCTCCACAGTATTACACACTCTTCCTCTCGATCTCATTGATGAGGTATTCTCTTGACTGACTGGGCGAAGCAACTGTAGTTTCACAGTAAAGTCAACAGCAGACAGGCTTCCTAATGATTTGTGTGGAGCTATTAGTGAACATGGTTAGACATTATAGTCCAGCCCTTTCCATTTCCTGCACTAATGTCATCCACTGATTAGAGAACTACGAATGGTAATGTGTTGGCAGCTTCTGGAAAGAAATACACTTTGTATAATATCATATTGTGAGTTTATTACATATTGATAAAACCTCTTCGTGTATTAGAGCATGATACATTTTAAAAGTATGCTGTGTTTATGGAAATGTGTTATTTAACTTAAACGAATATTCATTTCTTTAATTAGTCTATAAACAGAATGTGTATTCGATATTTGATTCATCATTTACGTCATTTTAAAGAAGTAATGCCAAATATCCTCTTGTTCCAGCCTCTCAGATGTGAGCATTTGCTGCTTATCTTTGTCATATGTGACAATAAACGTAATATCTGGAGGCTTTTAGTGTTGGTTGGACTAGACAATCAATCTGACATCGTCATCGTGTGAATAGGAAATTGTGTTTTACCATTTTATACACCAAAGTAGCCTGGGAACCAGACGAATCTGCTGCAGAGCTCATGTTTCATTTGCTCCGGCAGATATGTCTGGCACCGCTCCCATTCAGAAAGATTTCCACCCGCCCTGGATCCAGTCAGGCCATTCGCAACCGTTTAACTAATATGGGGATGGGATTGATACAATGTCAGAGGAGCGTCAATGGTAGGGGCTGCGACGGTATGAGATTTTCACGGTATGATAGCCGTCTCAATAATCTAACAATATAAGGTATTACAGAATAGTTGTTGTTGTAGTTATTATTATCAGCATTTACAATGACCCTCAAAGGAATACAAACAGATTTTTTTAGGTTGAACACATCCAAAGATTTTAATTTCACAAAATATTTTGTCCTGACAAAACTTGAAGACTTTATTTTTATTTCTTTTTTAAGTTTGTGTAAAAGGTCTCCCTTTTGAAAATAATACATCACACATTTTGTTGTTGTAGGTATATCCAATTGCATCCAGAGGAAACTTGTTCTTGGTCAACTTGGCCAGTTGATAACGCCGCTTGGAAATTGAAAATGAACTGAGAGTATCCAGGCTAAACAAAACAACTTATGATTTCCCCATAAATCAACAACAAAGTAACCTCTGGCAGTGACAGTCAGTCTACTTTTTCAAAATAATTTCTTTATATTTATACTGATATTGACACAATTATTATCATTGACATATTCTGGTTTCAAGTATTGTATTCGATCCAGCCTTACATTGTGGTTTGCAAAAGCAGAATTCTGGCTTGTGCAGACTTTTTAGTGGAGACACTTTAATAATCTAGAGCTCCATGGCATTAAAAACATTTTAAAAAACATTACTGTTTTTTAAGTAGTATAGGGTAAATAGTGATGAATAATGAAGTAAAAGTTGCTGGCGTAATTCAGCCTCAGTCTCACATCCTAAGAGGTTTGACCTCTGAGGCACAAGCCACATGTCTTTACATCAGCTGATTAGGCTATAACCCAGACTGTTGCTCCCGTCCAGCAGGTCAGACTAAGAACCACAGGTGGCCTTAAGCATATCTGACTGTACAGCCAATAAGAATGCACAAAGCAAGTCAGCAGCAGTGTAAAGGGTGGACTGAATTATTGGGATTTTATTTCAATGTGAAATGCTATTCTCAAGGCAAGCAGGGTTTTTTGTGGACAATTTAATATTACATTTACTTTTGGAGTATTATCCACAGTAGTAAGTAATAAAGTTAATGCAATTGTAGCTGCATGTTTTCATAATATGTTACTGTTTTTTTTGTTGCCACCCTCTTGCTCTGTGTGTTGTGTAAGTGGTTTACTTTTTCTGTCAGTACATCAGCACTGTCTCAACAGATAGCTCTCTCTGTCATGAAGTCTGTCCACCCTGCCCACGTTAGGCCTTTCTACTGATACCTTTGCACTTGTTTCTCTTATTCATGAAGATATTGTGGAAAACGGTACAGATTCCATATCTGATTCTTGATACTGTGTCACTGAAATGTATATAAATCATGTAATTGATCAGTATTTCCACAGAAACCCTGTAGGCAAGCTTGTGTGCAGCAAAAAGATCCATTGTCGTTTACTGGCTTCACCATAGGAATTGGCCTTTTTAAGGTTTATAGTCACCTTTTATGACATCAAGTTTCCACACCTCCACTGCAAAATCCCTGACATGAAATTGGCTTTTGACTAAGACAAATGAATTTTGAATTGGATTTATTTCCAACTTTTGCAGTGAATTGATTACATGTCAGCTTTCTGATCATATTCGAATAGACAGTGTTTTGTTAAATGTTGCCTCTTAGGTGCTTAATCTGTTTTTCAGGAGTCATGCTCAGCCCTGTGTCCTGGTCTAATCTTTCAGTCTATGACTCCCACAGCCTGTCAGCCAGCCATACTATCTTACAATAGGACTGCTAATCTTGGACAAAGCTTAGCTCCCATCCCTTTTCACTATACTTGGCTCATATCCAGAGTTTCACAAAGGTTCATCGACAATAACCTACAATACTGTTTATAAGGTTTGGTGTGTGTACTTTGCTTTTGTGTATGTTGAGCTTGGTGCTTCTGTTGAAACTAATGTGGAACCGCACTGTCTCCTCCAAAAGAAGATCACTCTGCAGCCTAATTAACACATTCAAAATCACTCAAGAATGAGCTCAGTAGTAATCAAGACTTCTTAAATCCCAAACCAGAACACTAAACAGTCTCATTCAAATTGTTAGAGAAACTACTCCCTGCTCTTCTCAAAAAACAGTGCGAATGACAACAATATTGAAAATAGTCTATTGTGTATGTTCAAATTTCAGCCTGCTGTGGAGGGCCCTTTAGCGGTCATCTGATAGCTCTCAAACAGACCTGCTGATGGACCTGGAGCATGTCCTTTGTCAGAGACTGAGTGGCTGCCTTAAGTGATGCAATTAAGTTAACATTTGATGACCACAGCAATGTTAACAGAGTTGTAGTTGATGTTAACTGTTTTCAGTTTAAGCCAAAGTTTCTGGGCCCCTCAAATAAGTGCACTATATACAGATGGAACCAAATTTCATCACCCAAAGTTGTTGCTCCTGCGACTCTTTCTACAGGTAAAAGAATAAAATGTGCTGCCCCATTCTCCGGACAATAGGCTTGAAACCCTGAACATGATCAGTTGAGTCATGTATAATCTGTTTAGTGTGATGTCTTGTTAATAAAAGTTTAGTGCCTAAGATATGCAGGGGATAATATCGTAAATTGTTAAAGAGGAAGCATCTGGCATTAAATAAAAAGATGCAGGTGCTTACTCTAGTTTGGATATTATGGGTTGGTAACATTGGAGAAACTAGTAAGAGACGGCTAGATTTTTTAAATTATGCAACTGAACAGCTGTGCGTCTCATATTCTTTACAGCGATGAGCAATTAATCAGTAACATCCCAAATTTGGACTGATGTTCATTCATTGGTCAGGTATTGACATGATTGAAGGTGGGATTACCTTTAGGGTTCTGTTGAAGTAAAATACAGTGTTCAGCTGAAGGCTATTTGCAGGCCCTGCCCCAGAGGTCCAGGGTCTGGGCAGCTTATCCATCTCTTAATGACCTCTTGGCACTGCACCTCTAGGTAGGGGATATGGAGCCAGGCATCATACCACATATTGTGCTAGGACAGCAAAATGGATTGTGCTCTTTGCCAAAGGTGCGAATAATCTGCAGTTAGCCCATTTCACATAAACCGTATTTAGCCCATTTGTTGTTGTTTCTCAAATTGTGCCATTGTAGAGTTGAGTGACAATTACACATATCGTAATAGTGATGGATATTTAGCATAGAAGATGATCTTCTACAGTGGAAATGTTTATAACTAACTTTATGGGTGTGTGTGTGTGAGACACAACAAATCGGACAGAGGCATGTGTTGAAACTTGGCGTGTAGCAGGACACAATAATTAACTCTGGGAATGTCTTGCAACTGTGAGTATAACAAGAAGTGTCTCATTCTTTGTGAATATAAGTTCTGCTGTTGGTTGGATATGTTCTCTGACACAAGAACGCCACTGCAGGCCAGAGCTGCGTGAGTGACTCATGAACAACATGGCAGTGGATTCATTCCACAGCCATGTTTGTGTATGTTGGTGGGATTTAATGACGGCTTTACTGCTGCAGTGAGTCTGATGACGGAAGTGCAGCACCCTCACAATTACAGGGTGTTAGGTTGCTATTTAGATTGTAAAGTTTCCACTACCAGAGAGAATAAATTCCACATTTTCATTATTGATCCAAAGTGGTGAGCCGTGAATTACTTTCTTGGTCAGCTAATTTTAAATAAATGTTTCATCCATCATGTGGCACAGTGAATGTTGTAATTGGGTAGAAATATATGGCTGCTCTTTGTTTTGCAACTCTTTCAGTCATATGTTGACAGTCAGCCAGCTGTTTAAATAGCATCTACACAAAACTGCCTCAACATCCCCTCAATTCTTGAAAAACGCCTGTGGTTTTTCCTGGTTTCTCATGTTGTAGTTCACTCTGCATCAACGACCACAACCCTGCAGTCAGACTGATGACAGAAAAGGAAGCATCAGTCTAGTGCCAGGGCCCTGACTCAGATTGTCATTGCTCACTGCTAATCCACTTTCAGGCCTCATTTCAGTTTGTGTAGAAAGAGTTTGTAAACCAAGGTTCATTTGTCTGCTAGCATCAAAGTGTGACACTTATGTTAAGTAGCATATAAACTGTATGAAAAAATTTTTATCATGATTATAGGCACCAAAAATATCACAGATATCAGTATGATCACGGTACTGATACACACAAGACATATTGAAAACCACAAATAATTTTATCTTTTTTTCCATAAACAATAAAATAATAACATGAAGCTTAAAGTTAACATACCCAGCATTCGCTATAAAGTGATTTTTTTTAATCCCAAAAACCAAAGTACGACCACACTTCAGACTTTAGACAGGCTGAAAAATCTCGTTCGCTGCCTTCCTCCATGTTTTTATTGACCCAAAACAAACCCAGGCCTGTGTCTGGGAGGCTGTTGCTCACTTCGATTGATGCTGGTCAGTATTTCTGGGAGTTTTTCAAAGTGCTGTAATCAAACACAGCTTTAATAATAATTTACAGTTTTAGTAATAATAAAATTTGAAACGGCAATACTAACCATCAGGAATTTTACCATACCACTAATGTGTGTCATATCATTCACAATTAGGGTGAATATGTTGCATGTCACAGAAATTAATTATTGCATGATTGTAAACAGAAAAGGGGGTATAAATGTAATGCACTATTATGCACAAAATGTAAAACACTCAACACTCACAGATTTGTGTCTACTTGTCTACTTTGGAGACAGGAATTTTCAGTCTCCTTTTCATCAATACATAACATCCACTTTGGTCTGCTCCATAAATGTAGATGATTCAAATTATCAGGATGCACCCATGTCAAATATCAATTTGACAGTCAAATACTGCACTTTTCACATCAGTGTACACAAATCAACTCAAGATAATAGCATGGCAGGCTGTAACCTTTTACGAACTTGTCCCAACATTACCTAAAACAAGCTGAACTTACTGTAATGGACATTATGTCTGAACACAATGTTTCATTTAAGCATTCATTTAATTTAATTTTACCTTGTGGAAATGTTATGTTTCCACATTAATGCCTTTTATTTATATAGCGCCAGTTCATAACAGAATTTATCTCATTGCACTTTTCATATAGAGCAGGTCTAGACCCTGTGCTCTTTGTAATATGATTTACAGAAACCCTACAATTCCCACATTGAGCAAATACTTAACATAATCATTATTACATGAGCCTTGCAGGTAAACATGAAACTTGATATAGATACCCCATATCTCCAAAAGTCAAATATTCTAACTTGGACTGATTTGGGTACAGCATCCACTGAAACATGTCATGCAAGAGTAAATACAAAAAAACAACAGGATAACTCCGTATGACAGTCCCTAGAGCAAAAGGCACATGTGGCATGTAAAGGAAGATCCCCAGAGGAGAGTGACATCAGTGGAACACAACCACCAGCTGGTTTACAGGAAACATAGGGACGTTAAGTACAGCCCGATAAAGGCAGCAGTAAGGGCAAAGTCCAGGTTTGTTTTTCAGAGAGGCCGTGTTTATGGTATTCTGTTCTGACACCAGCTGGCTAATGACTAGTAGCACAGTTTTATTTTACTTCTGCGTTATTTCATAGTGACAAAGAGCAGGCTTGTCATTGAAAGCTCTGTTTTCTATATCCTTCTGTCAGCAGTCAGCAATAGGAAGGCTCCTCCTCCAGTCCCACCCCGCACCACATCCAAACCCCTCATCTCAGTGACGGTGCAGAGCAGCACAGAGTCAGCTCAAGACATATACCTTGACCAGCAGGATCGTGGCAGTGAGGCTAACAGCCAGTCAGGTCGCAGCAACTCCTCTGAGAGTCTCTGTAGCATCCGCACGGGCAGTCTGGCTAAGGGGACCCAGCCTCCCCCAGTGCCTGTCCCTGTTGCAGCCCCTGCACCTGCAGCAGTCTCTGTACCTCCTGTTCCAGCCCCTCGTGACCTCCCTGCCACCACCACTGTCGCCACTACCACGACTTCCACATCTACTCAGTCTCAAAATGACACCCTGAGCTTTGGTTTCACCCTAGAGCAGCCCCCGACTGCGACCAAGAGGAAGCTGTCCTCTATTGGAATTCAGGTAAGAATTGTCTTCTTGGGAGCAGTCTAAAGCCACGTTCACCATTGTATTTGACTGGTTTTCTATCGTCCATGATTTTTCAGGTGGATTGTGTTCTACCGGTCTTAAGAGAGGAACCACTTCACCTGGTTGCACCGCTTAAGTTTCAGTCAATTGGAGTTCAAGTGGAGAACGGCAGGCCGTAAGTACCTTTGATGTAACAGGTAGCCAAAAGCTACCTGTGTTGCAGTCTTTATAAGGGTGCTGTGAAGACGGGATGTATTCGATTAAGATATTAGAAGAAAGGATACTTACTTATTCGTATAGGAATATCACCCAGTACCTCCAGGATTTTGTGGCTCTTGTTTGTGATTGTTGTGGCCTAAAATGCAGCTTTTCTAAAAAAAAATTGCAATGAAACTTGCTATGTTCTTGGGTGTTTTTTGGGATGAAATTGTGGGAATAAGTGAAAACTGCATGGTAGTTATGATTTTTTTAAATTTAGAATTATAGTTAAATCATTAAATAGTCCCTCCAGGGTTTCACAGGCCTAACCATAACCATGCATATTCAAACCAGCTTACCTTGATTCTTTCAGCAAATGAATTTGAGCGGAATCCAACCTGCCTGTGTCATAGTGATTTGTCTCATCTGATGTCCTCCATGTGTCTGCCATTCACTGTGTATGTTTTGCGCTGGCAACATGTTTGTCAATAGATGATTTCCTTTTATGTTTGACCCCTGCTTTGGTAATTAAGATCCGGATATTGTTTTTCTCGGCCCTTGGCTGTTATTCTTGTAGGCAAATGTGAGACGTTGGTATCACACGTCTGCTGCGTCCTGTAACCAAGGAAGTGAGTTTGCTGATGCACGACAAAGTTTTGCGGTAAACGGTGATGATAGGTCAAATTTGCAGAAAAGTTGCAGTGATTTGTCAAAATTGCAAGTTGCACTGAATTCAGTGTCAGTAGTTAAAATAACTAAAAAATTAAATAAAATAGTCGCATAATCCTGGAGAGACTGATTACATCATCAATATATGAAAGTATAATTGGCAGGTGATTTCACATGGTATCTTGAAAATACTTCTTTATTCTTCAGTTTTCCCCATAATCATTCAAGAGCGCCGCTGCTGAATTGTGACTGCTGCTACTAAAATTTCGCACATCATTATTAAATTATTGCGCTACTAATTTTCACTCACACACTGTGCGAGCATGATAACACTCATCGCTTGGCACGCTTCCTCTCCTCATTATTCAATGGAAATCTATGTGACAGGCATTGTTATAACAGCAATGTAACTCCGTATCAGGAGGTGTGTAGCGAGTGTTTGATTGTACAAGCGGCAGAAAGTGATGGTGAATATGAGCGGAGGAAAATATTTTGGCAGTAAATGTATGTGCAGGAAAGCGTATACAGTAGGCTACATCTTTAGCTGCTATGTAGTTTAACATTAGCTCAATTTATAGAAACCAACTGGTAGCTGTAATTTATTAGTACCTACTTGTCCGATGTTGAGGACATCACGTACACGCTAAGACTAAAGTGGTGTAGCCTACAACTCTGTCTTGTAGCCTACAGACAGGTACATCCTAAATTATTTTTCAGTTTTCAAAGGAAAAGAAGGGATGGTGTTGACTGACCAGAGGTTAGTAAACCAAATTTGTGATACAAACTAGACCTTTTTAAGCTAATGAGGAGATGTTTCTTTTTGGATTTTAATGTGCAAATAATTTGCTCCTCAGAAGGGAGGTGGTTTCTCATGTTGCCTATTTTTTTATATTAGCATACAGATAAATGTCAAAAGCTGTAAAATAAAGACACCAAAGGCAAACATGAACAATTGTAGTTATAATGATTCTGAGGTTCATATTAACAGGTTTTTCCTGCTGTTAAGGCTTAGGGGGTGATGCCTAAAACATGCTGTGGCATAAATGTAAAATCACTGTGGAGAGCATCATAACCAACCAAATTACTTTCCCCAAATCTAATGGTTTTAGTTCCCCCCAAGTTGACTCTTTGGGTGTTATTTATTTATTATCTGCTCTAGCTTCTCCAACTATTTGTTCAGAGATATGGTGAAAATAATGGCCGAAGATGTTTAATTACATATTTTTCATTGGAAAACATAAACTTTTCTTGGGGGGAGGACCCCCAACCCCATAGGATAGACAATGGCTTTATTTGATAAGGTGATTGATCGAGCATCTAGACGTATGCCATGTGTAATGTACATTCCCCAGATTGTAATATTCTGTGCATTTATTTGAGAAAAATAAAATGTACCCTCTAGATTTTTTGACTAGGGTGCTACAAAGCAATGTTTGGGTCTTTGTTTTCATGCAGGCAAAGTGATGAGCATCCATGCTACCAGTTTAATTGTGTTTCTCTGATTGACAGTTGGTGGCAGTAATGCGCCAATAAAAGCAGCAATGAGCTAACAAAAGGCAGTGAATAGCACTGTAAGCAAGCAAACTCGGATGTGAATGATGCACGATTTAAAATGTCTTAAAAATTGGCACAAAGCTCTATTCCTCCTTTTCCCTCCATAACTGCACACATTCACTGTGTCATTCTTTCTTTCGCCCATATGGCTGGTGAATTGGTGAGTGTTGCTAAGGTCAGCCTCTTGCTAAGGTCAGACTGGCAGCAGCAAAGCAGCCCGGGGCTCTGATTGATGTCCTTTACTCTTGTTTTGACTGTAGTGAGCTCAGCATTGCGAACAGCTTGCCATTTAAACTTTTCTAGTGTGCTGTAATTTCCCTTTGTTTGACAGCCCGCTTCCTTGTCCCTGCCTATTATCTCTGAATCCAGCAGTCTGCTTGGCTTTTATGTTGTATACCTGATTTGTTGATAGATGATTCTACTACATCAGCTGCCATAGGGTCCTGTCGGTTAAACTCACTATCCACAGGCGGTAACTGTGGAACATGTTTGACACATCACTTAGTTGTCTTATTTATTTTACTCTCTGTCAGATGCTCATGTTTATGCATGTCTCCGCAGTCTCAGCCGGGACAGCAGCATGGCCTCCAGACAAAATACAGAGACTGAGCCTCAGGAGAACCAGGATGCTACACCCGCAGAAAACAACACAGCCAACGGCACCAACAGTCAAACAATGAATACCACCACACCCAACAGACAGGACAAAGCCATGGAACAGCAGTCCCTTAAACACACCTCGGCCCCACCCAGGATATCGACCTCGCCCCCGGAGACTCTGGACCCAGCTCTAGACCCTTCCTCGCTGCCACCGCCAGATCCCAGCCTGGAGACCGGGAACTGCACCACCCACGGAGATGCTGTTCAGCCCAGCACGCCGGCTTGCCTCCGCGATGGTAACTGGTTTCTGAAGCTGCTGCAGGCGGAAACAGGTCGCATGGAGGGCTGGTGTCAACAGATGGATCAGGAGGTCAAAGACAACAAGCTGTCAGAGGAGGGTATGTGACATACTTGCATGAAGTGGCTATCAAAACATCAAGGCCCACATTTACACTTGTCATTTCAAGAGTCTCACATCCAGATTCCGGTAAGATTGAATGCTGAAGGCACGGGACGGGGAGAATGACCACTTTTTTCAGTGTAACTTCAGTTCTGTGAGTGGCTATATCCACAGACTGCTTACTTATGGAAGGAGTAAAGATTACATATGTATCTTCGAGAGATCTGGCTACATATCAAATAAACTCCAGAAGTGGTTTTATCAACTAAATTTCAATGTGTCTTGAATGCGGGTGTATCAGATAGCAATCCCATCTCAAAAAAAGTGTAAATGCATCCAAGAAGAATTCAAGACCGACTGAAATCCGATTACACAAACCATGTTTATAGGTGGTTTCAGACACATTCTAGGCAGATGTTGAAAAGGTCTAAATCAGAGGTCACTAATAGGCGGACCGCAGTCCGGATCCAGACCCAGCCGATGTCCTCTCCGGACCGCCGACCTACAGCCGATTTATTATTGAGACTTACTACCTCGTGACGGAGCGTTTCTATTTTAACCTGCGCAGCTTTTCTTGCATTTACTGTACTGGTTTAGCGGCCCAGGAAACTCATAGACCAATCGCATCGTCTCATGTGATACTGCTCAGCTAATCAAATCTGTGCATTCGAGTCGAGTCCGCATCTGTGAGTGAGATACACCGGAGACGTTTCGAAAACGCACACCAGTGTTTCCCACAGAATGACAATGTAACTGTGGGGAGGGGATATTGACTACCAGCTATATACAGCGTGGTAGCCTCCAAAATCCAGCTGCATTCCAACATTAACTTAGGTCTCCTTTGCATGCTGGCTAAAAACTGTTTTTAAGATGGGTCTCCGACACTGACAGCGATGTGATAGACAGATTTGTGCAGCGGTGTTCCATGAGGGAGAGAGAGCGAGAGAGGGACGGGTGAGTGAGAGAGAGAGAGGGACGAGCGAGAGGACGTGCTGAGCGAATGCGCTACGGCGCCCTGCAATCAAATACGATTTTAAATAGGTTTATTAAAAAAAAAAATTGAAAATCAATCTGTGGAGGTCAGCTTTGATATTGTGGCGGGCCGCCACAAATAAATGAACGTATGGGAAACACTGCACACGGAGAGAGGAGGCGAAAGAGAAAAG
>JAPMOB010241916.1:0-20304 GCA_029875015.1 Lepomis gibbosus
TATCTATCTATCTATCTATCTATCTATCTATCTATCTATCTATCTATCTATCTATCTATCTATCTATCTATCTATCCAGTGTCTCTATATTGTTATGTTAAGCAAAGTTTAATTGTGAAGGAACAACACATGTTCCTAACGGAAACAAAACCAAAATTCAAAACACAGGATAATAAGTAGAAATACACCCATTCAACCTTTTCTCTCCTGATACCGAGCCTCATACCTTAAGTCATGGTATCTTCCCTAAATGTAAAATCTGTTCAGTAGGCTACACCTCACTGCATGGAACTCACTGGGATCATTTTCATGAAAGGTGACAATAATTGTGATTCACTGAAAACTTTCCATTGGATTGGTCACTTCATGACCTATACCCGATTGTCTTATTAAGGTTAGTATTGGACCAATGATGATCATATCGAATCAGTGCACGCCTAATTGGAACATGCTATTACTCACAAATTTATCGACAAGTCTTGTGACACAGGTCTAAACACAAGGCAGCAATTAATGTCTTCATTTGTTGCTGTTGTTTATGTCAGTAATATTAGTAAATGCTTAACTATAACAGGATTTTATTTGGATATTGTGTAATAAGCTGAGATATACTTCAAATGTGATTACACCTGTAGCTTATACAGTCAAAAAGTAAGTGTAAATACAGTAGTAATGGCCACCATTTCCTCAGCAACACTTCAGCACCATGGACAGCAGTCTGTTCAGGAGTGTTGGCTGACAGCTCCATTAGAGATCCTGGACACTGCCTTTTGGATGTTCCCATTGACAGTTAATGTTAGTGTTATTAACTGATCAATCAGATAAAATCCAGCCCATTATTCATGGATTTAAGGGTTTCCAAGTCATATCATGCCAAGGACACTAAACGGAAAGAATTTGGCCCCATTTGATAAGATCCAATATCTCATTCCTTTATTTATAAAATATAGCCTGTAACTGTGTTTAGTGTAGTTGGGAAGATAACAGTGGATAATTGTCATATTTAGACATGCATTCTCTACATTTTGTGAATACAGTGACCATAAACTATCCTCTAAGCCCCATTCAAGGTCCATTTCAGCCCTTTTCACACTAGTTTCACTAAAGGGCGCTTACCTGATGCTGCTTGCATCCAGCCACAGATCTTGTACACGGTGGAGGTGCTGAGGAGGAAGAAGAGACTGAAGCAGCCGATGCAAGTGACAACCAGCATCATGGACATTCCAATGAAGAAGGAGGCGGCCTTGAACGCGCTGGAGGGGATAGCGGAGAACTCAGTGAAGCTACCCTGGCAGGCCAGCTCTCTGGAGATTCCGTCTCCGACGCAAAAGTGAAAAAGGCCGAAGTAGCCGACCTGCGGCGTATCCACGCCATCCCCAATCCAATAGGGCTGTGAGAATATGGTCACGTTAACAATACCGAACAGGATAGTGAAGATGGCCCATAAAAGTCCGATGACACGGGAGTTGCGGACGTAATTGGTCTGGTACAATTTCGCAGCTTCTGCAGATGGTAGCATTGATGCGGCAGATCCAGGTATCATTTTATGCAATCCCGAATACTAAATGAATGTTGCTATCTATCCGAGCACAAAGCGAGGACTAAACATTTATCACACGAACCGTTTTTACAGAAGCATCCCCGGAACGCCGAGAAGAAGCGGACAATCTATGCCTGTGCGACTGCAACACAGCAACATCTGCCAGGCGCGATCATCTCATGACGTCGCATCCTATAGCCAGGCGGTGAACCAAGAGAGGAGCTGAAGCCGAGAGTGCCTGAATCCTGGATATGGCCGATAACTCTGAAAACTCAACGACTAGGCTACAGTAGCAGAAACAGGATCCCTCCCACTTGCTTCTTTTAGCCGGCAGACGTGCACATCGCTGCCGCACTGTGTCGCTCACTGATGCCCTTGGAAAACCTCGAAAAACATCCGAATGAATAGCTATTAATTCACACCGACCTCAGCTACACAACATGTGACGCGCACGTATGCACCAGCCAAAACACAAATACCAACAGCGTAGGCCTATAACCAGCAGCTTGTATTATGTCTCAGAATGGGGTCGCGTCCAATAGGTCTAGGCCTGCACTTACGAATTAATGCAGCCTACAATAATAACCATTCAGAAAATACGACGACCGCTTTCAGGATCGTTAAACGGGAATTTGTTCTCCGGTTTATGACAGCATCGTCGGATTGCCAGTGATGCTGGCAGTCAGAGAGGGAGGGGCACACGTAGACGCAGAAGCAGCCAGTTATGTGCGTGTCTATCATGTGCAAACACCTACTAGACATGACTGCGTCAACATCCACTGAACTGATCAGTGTGGACTTTAATATGCCAAAGAAGTAGGCTAAGTGGTTGATTGCTATCAAATCAGGGGGCGTTAGATTTTAAGTAGGATTACATTCTCCGCCTAAATCTCTGGCGAGTTGTCCCTATTTCAGTGTTACCTGTGGTGTTAAAGAAGCAGCCAACACTGCTGGGCCCTGTGATGTTTTGCTACCAGGAGGTTATGTAACATTTCATTAACTATACATGACAGCCTGAAAAAAACAATGGCTAAATTGACTGCACAGTAGTCTAAATGCAGTAGGCTACTTTTTTTGCTTCAAAACGCCAGAGGTGAATGAATGAGTCTGTCTGTATAAGGCTTAGCTTCTAATATCATTCTAATGTCTGCTAGACCTCTGAAATGAAAATACACAGAGAACTCTCTATGTAGCCATTTAGAGACAGGCCATCTAATTTTCTATAGGCCAGTCTATAAGGCACTGCATCGTGTTTTCTTCACTGTAAGATGTAGATGGCTGTTTGACCTACCACAGGGGCATCCAAGAGGGCACTTTTCATCACTAGCGTTCTAAGATTGCAAGCAGGTGTGTGCTCGTATGCGTGCGTGCTTGCTTGAACTCATGAGCGAGTATAAACCGAAACACAATCGCTTTCATACAGAAATACCGCAATAAACACAGGAACACCAGCACGCCGGGTGTGGCTTTTTCACTCAGACATGTTCAGGCTCTGTTACTTCAACATTCCCGCCTCAGAGGCAGATCAACACCGGCGCCGTATGTTTCATTCAGTACAGCAAGCCGCATATCGACACAATCCTCCCGAAAAAAGGCAGAGTGACAGTGGCTATAGACAGCCAGGGAGAACAGACAAAGCTGGAAACTCAGTTAAACCTCCCACTGCAACATAACAATAGTTTTACCAACTGTAGATTGAACTAATCCATGCTCATTACATGTTAATCTTACATTCACTGCATTTAGTTGACGGGCTACATCGTTAGCTCACCTGCTGCTTTCAGTAACTATCTTTACTATCTGTGAATCTGTCACTGGAGGCTTAGCAATGTCAGCACAGCTACATGTAATGTTTTTGGATGAAATGATTAGTGAGCTGGACTGAATATTATAATGAGATTGTGTTACACATTATAACAGTTAGACCGCACTAAGTAACCTTACTGTAACTAGTGATGGTGGATAGCTCTTCCTCTGTGTTGTCGTGACTGTTTAGTTGCAGTGTTGTGGGTCACGTTAGTTACTGAGAGGTGGATAAGCTGTGTATCTGAGTATTGGCAAAACCGAAATAAACCTAAACTGAACGTTACAAAGCAAACAGCTGCAGTGTGAGCTGGCTGCTCCTTGCTGCATGACTATAGGCTAACGTTAGTAAACTCTATTGCTACACATTTGCTTTTTACCGTTTCTTGCAGGCTATCAACAGTGGAACACAGGATAGTAACATGGGTCGCGTTAGTTTGTGAACTAATATGGAAAGCGAAATAACTTTGCACCGGGTAACATTAGCAACTGCTCGGCGAGCTAACGACTTTCTCTATGTTTCTCCAGCTTTATTAATGCTCACTTTGTTCTTACTCTACATCATCTGAACCCGTTTGGTCTGATGGGCTTGGCTTCCTTTATTGTTGTTTTGTATCCTTACGTGGAGCCTGTGTTTTGCTGTGAGACGGTTGTTTTATGGTGTTTTATGGTGTTAGTGGGCTGCATGTCTTTAGCTGCCGTGTTGTCGCTGTAGTGCGAAAGAGGCTCGGGAGCGTGCACAGAGCTGAATCCGACCCATACACCTCACATTAAAGGCAGAATAGTGGCTCATGCAAGCAACGACACAACAAGAGTGTGCTTTATTTCTAAGTGAGTTTTGAGCCCACTGACAATAAGGCAATGAAAATTTGATTAATTTCATTGAAAAACTTACATATAGCCCCTTTAACTCATCATATAATGAGCATTAAACATGATATCTTTGGTCTCAGCTAAATCACATTTAAAACAAAGCCTATCCTCTTCAAGTATACATACACATTTCTACAATCAATGGTTGTGTAATTGAACGTAACTGTGCACATAAGGATTTCTGACTTTTGGTTCTGCTTGTAAAAGAAAACCAAAGTTTAAATTTTCCAGTTTTGGAGCAGTGCTATTATAATTCTGGTTATAACTTTAATGATGTATTATATAACATTTTTTCATTTAGCTGATGCTAAGAGATGTATATTGCTATTGATGTTAGAGGTCACACGCCTCTGGAGCAACGATGGGTGTTTTCCTCATGGACACAATGGTGGATGGATAACAGTGGGAATTGAACCCAGGTCTCTCTAACCAAAGGCATGTGTCTTATCCACTGTTCCATCACCATCATATTATTCATAATCATAATTTCTGACCAGGATAACTATGACTATTCCTACCTAAGACTTTAGCACTTTAAATCATTCTATGGCCTTATTTCGGTGTCAGATGCATTTTCCTTACATTGCTCCCTTGATGGCTACTCTGCATAATGCCAGTTCCTCATGAATTAACGCTCGATTTACAGTAAGAGTTCTATGCTGTTTAAAATAGCAATTTTTGAAAAGCAGTTTTTGAAAAGCACAGATAGATTGGAGTCCATTTATCAGAGTGAAACATCAGTGATGTCACTATAACTGAAATAGATGTTTTATGATTTGGTTTAATTTCTATTCACCATTTAGGTTAAGTGCAGTGCATGCATCTATTCAAATATCATGCCACACAGATGTATGAAACCAATCTAGGTCTCTGTATGTAGGCCAGAGAGATTTAATAACACTTTAATTATTTTGATGGAGGAATACTTTGTATTTAAAAGTATAATAAACAGTAGCTAGGCCACATGGTTTTACTGTGTCTCTGAACCTGTAGTGTTTGACCTAACATGCAGCACAATGGGGCTTTGATATTTAACTATCACATATTTTTCAATTTTCAATTCAATTTAATTCAGTTTTATTTATTTAAATCACAACAACAGTTATCTTAGAGCGCTTTTCATAAAAGAGCAGGTCTAGACCGTACTCTGTGATTTACAGAAGCCCAACAATTCCCACCAAGAACAAGCACTAGGCGACAAAGGCAAGGAAAAACTTCCTCAAGCAGAACCATGGCTCAGGGTGGGCGGCCATCTGCCTCGAACGGTTGGGGGTGAAAGAGAGAGAGTGGGAGAGAGAAAGAGAGGCCAAGAGACGAACAGAGAGAAAGGGAGAGAGAGAGGGGAGGGAGGCAGCCTACACAGTAAACACACAGAGGTAGACAGTAAAGGTAACGTTGCTATAGACTGAATGAAAAATGGTATTTATAGTAGTGTTAATGACAATAATCGTAATATTAATGATAATAATAACAGTAATAATAGCAATAGGACTAGTAACAATAATTGTATCAGAGGGTGAGATCCAGACTCCACAGCTCCAGAGCCAGACACACCTGCAGGAAGTGATAGGAGGAGAGAGGAGAGGGATGGGAAAGCACAAGAATACAGGAAAGGGAAGAAGTCGAATTAGTAACATGCATTAATAGGATGAGATTGCAGAGAAAGAAGAGGAGAGAGGAGCTCAATGCATCATGGTAAATCCCCCATGAAATTTGGAGATACATGGTTTTCCCTGGACAGGAAGGGTATGAAAATTTATAATTTGAAAAGTACCTAGCTAACTACATCTGTCAGACAAACCTAGCAGAGTAACCAGCACAGTATTTGCATCTTGATTTGGAGTAGAAGTACAAAGTTGCATTAATGGAAATTCTCAAGTAATTTACAAATGCCTTGAATTTTTACTTCAGTACATTACTATAGTAAATGCATGTTACATTCCACATTAATATACATTAATACAAGTTAAACTAATTTGAGTAGTGTGACTAATATGTTAGCTACAATAAAATATAATACAATGCGTGTCTAATATTTTGTCACCTTATAGTATAAATCACTCTTAACACCACATACTAAGGCCTCATACATGATTAGAGTTGATTTAATATCTTGCTGAAAGTCTCAAGAAAAACTTAAACAAAAGTATTGCCAGGCTTTTGTTAGGAGATACAATAATTCTGGATTAAACAGGTGTTCATGTCTCAAGGGAAAGACAATAACATTTTTGAAAGGCTAATTCAGAAATAGTCTGTTAGAATCCAGTGATCTATTCTTCCACATTAAAATGATCAGCTGAAAGAATTTATGTAAAGCTGGATGCTTTGACTGTTTGATATTTTCTGTCTGTTGCCTTGCTTTCCCATTAAAACTCTTTTTCAAGCCAGATCTCCGCCAGTCATTTTTTTCAATCTGCCAGCTCCTGTGTTCTCTTCTCCCATTTCTTCTCATTTGCTAGAGCATCTTTTTGCAAACTCTTCTCATTTAAATCTTCTATTAGAAGCTTCTCTCCAGAGTCTCACATTTGTTGTTAAACTGTCGTAATACCTTGTTGCTGTCTTCCTTTCAACACCACAATCTTTGACATTGTCATCATTTTCCCCATCATCATCATGTTCTTTACATTTCTCTTCATGTCCACCATCCCTTCTTATACAGTAGTACTACAGTAAAGTACTGTAGCATTATGATTTGTGAAAAGCATTTCTCTATTTTCTTCTGAAAAAAAAAAACACTATTTAAATTTGCTCTGATGACTCTGAGCTTATTTTAAGTGACCAAATAATAATAATATCATGAAGTCATTAGATAAAACGTAGGCCTCACAAGTTAAACTCATTGGTTAAAGTGTTTACCAATTAAAAAGTACTCAAAGCCTTTATTTAAGTAAAAGTAGAAATAACATACTCCATTACAATTTAGAGTCAAAATTCTTACAGAAGTAAGATCACCAAAAGTACTCAGTATGCAGAATGGCAACTTTAAAGTGTAATTATAGGATATTATATTATTCAGTTTTTTATTACTAACAAATACATGTCAGAATATTTTAATGTTCATTAACGTGGATCTAATTTTAGATACTTTGTACACCACTGGGTAGATTGGTAGCACAGTACTACATAATAAGTAAAAGTTATATCACAGAAGTTTTTTTTAATGAGAAAAGTAACTATACATCTCAAATAAATTTAGTGGATTAGTAATAGCAGTAGTAGTATAAAGTAGCATTAAGTGGGATAAATAAGGAAAGTATGTCAAAATCATACTTAAGTACAGATATTTAGTAAACCCAACCAAAGATCCTTCATGTTTTGCACAATACCCAGCTTGACTTACAGGAGTTGTAGTACTTCCTCTGACCACCAAGGATCAGTATAGCCTAACATTAGATAGGCTCAAGCACAGGCCCTAAGGATGACTCACTCTCTTCTATTAAATGTATAGTACTGCACCAGAGATATACCAGCGCTATAAATATAGTGCAGCAGAAATGTTCAATTGTCTCATATTGTTGTTATTATGTTTAAGTCTAGCTTGCTTTTGTACAAAAAGCCAAAATGCTCTGGAAGATGATTTATGATGTCACTAATCTTGTAATCTAGTGTCTGATCCCTGTAAAGGCCATGCCTCTCATGCTCTGTACCCTGTGGGCCATAACCCCGACTAATCCCGGTGCTGTGGAGAGTGATACTAGAACAGAATAAAGAAATTATTTGGAAACCATTTTGCTGTTGTATTGCATGATGATGACCATTGGCACAGAGTGGATAATGATGGGGTAACCAATTAAAGTAAGTGATTATGTACCATAATTTAACATGCTTTGGGGTCCTTTTCATCAAATCTGTCTAAGTTGTTAGCCCGCAAACCTGTACGACTGAAGCCCACGGAGTTAGACTTGCCTGGTTCTTTTTCTAATGAGAAAAGTATTGTCCCACTTGCTTGGGGCGTCCTCGGTTGAACGAGATTATTTCAGGAGAAAAAAAGCCACTGGACCATGACAAGGCCAAGAGAATTGAAAGGATGTAGAGTGTGCCATGAATTGCTCAATGTTTGCCAGAAAAACGGGGAGATTTTAGAGGCAATGCTGGGACAGAAGAGGGAACAGTGCCTGCGAGAGTTGAAAAGAAAGAACGGTTGGTAGAGGATGAGAGAGATTTGCCTTCATGAATTTTGGGATGAAAGATAGGCTTGTGTGTGTGTGTGTGTGTGTGTGTGTATGTTTGTATGTTTAAGAGAGTGAGCGTGAGTGAATGCCAAAGAGAGAAGGCCTGGGTGTGTTGAGATAAGCCTGGGTCGTTGTGAGGTTGTTGTTTTCCAGGCACACCATGTGAATATGTGCCTGTGAGCGTGTGCTTGTGTAAATGATTGTCTTTACACATAATGGTTGTTACTAGTTGTTGAGTAGAGATTTGGGACTCCATACAGTTCTTTTTGAAATGTCAACCCTGAATGGCGCCACTCTCGATAGGCGTCTCCCCTCCTTTCTCTCTCCCTCTGTCTGCTCTTTCTCTTTTTCCAACATGCCATTTCTTCTGTCAGATTTGAGCATGTACATGCTTCGAAGTTTCTCAATTGTTGTTTACTTGTAACTTTTTTGAATGTGGCCAAAAGCGTCTCTTATCTTGCAATGCTGGGAATAGTGCCTGTTTATGATATCTTGCTGCCATGCAATCACTACTCAGAAGTCCACTCCACCGCATGAACCCTGTGCTTAAAACTAAAATTGTGCTCTGTGATGGTGGATGGCAGAACTATGTGGGTTTGTCCATCTGTTGATTTGTGTTTGTATTCACTAGGTGGGCATCAAATCTACTTCACTATGCTTCTCAGGAATTTACAAACTGGACTGTAAATATAATTTCTTCTGAATTGGGAAACTAAATTCACCCTTACCAAAATGTTTAAAGTTTACACAAAAAGCAGGATATCCTCATGCTATAACCAGCAAATGTTTGAAATTTTTGGTTGATGAATTACTGAAACAACTAAATGATTATCACAAAAAATATTTTGATTAATCAATTATATATTGACTATAACCATTCAGCCCACAGTCCAGCCTAGTTCAGTCCATAATATTTAACTTCCATTAAATATTTCTCCTGTTTAAGGAGAAACATAACATAAACAGAAAGACAACATAAAGAAGTTATTGCTATTGAGAAAAATGAGGATATTTATCATCATGAAAAATTTTGGTCCGATCTTCCAGCCTCAATTTAAAATCAAATGTTATTCATTGATGACAAAGAGATCTCAAGACAGTAAATGGTGAAATCTGACAAACAAATGCTGATTATCGTCTATTTTAACTTCTAGGGGTCAAATCAGCTTTGCTTTTATCTTCTCTATGCGTGAACCCATTATTCTTTGGCAAATAGTTGTCGTCTGTGCTGTGTTTTTCTTTTTTTCTGCCTCAACATCAAAATTGTCTTGTGGCGTTGCTGATGCTACATCCCCACCAGCCTGCTGTGTGCCAACTCACAGCCTCAACTCCTGAAAGGGCTGGTTGGATTGTGAGGAAATTTCCAGACTTTTTATTTCCCCACTGAATCTCAGGCTCGTCCATTGTAGAGGTGACCCCCTCTGAGTCACACAAACACTCCCTCGCAGACTGTTTACCATCACAATGCTGACACTGGCACTTTCCCTCGCTGTCAGGAGAACTCATATTTATGTATTTTCATTGTAATTACATGGCAATGTTTTTATATTTCTAAAAATGCCCTTGTTTTCCCCCACTGGCGCTTTTCATCCACGACCGCAGATCAAACTGAGCTACTGCCAACACTTTGCTTCCCCGAGCCACTGAGAATAAAACCCACCAGTAAACAAAAGATAAAACACCCAAATGAAAGCTGGAGAGGGAACAAAATCAACAGAATGAGAGGGGTTGTTGAATAGTGGTGGGAGTGTATGTGTTGTCTGATGCTGGCTGTTGTCGGAATTTGTTGATTAAAGAGTGGGAATGAGTATAGTTCCATGTGTGTGCAAGTGTCTCTCAATGTCTGTGTGTGTTTAGGCCATCTACGGTTTAGTAAGTTATCTGCAATGTTTTGAAAGCCTGAACTAACAAATAGTCTAGTTAGTATCTCTTGTAGAGAAATAATTAATGACGAAGTCTTGGAATTTGTTGGCAAAGTGAGGAAACCAGTAAAGTTGACTCAAAGAGAAAAGGACACTGATTAGAACAAGAGATACAATATCAGTCTGGTGATAAGATTAATACCAAAACAATGGATTTAACTTAATATTAAATATTAATAGACACAATTTATTATTCTGTGCCATAGAAGTCCATTGTTGTCCAAAAACAAATGATCATATTACATGACCCTTTATTAGGATGAACACAGGCACTGTAGCTAATTTTTCAGTCGATCCCACATACAACGGCACAAATACTAGCCTCCAAAATCTCCAGATGAAAATACTCAATAAATACACTGTTTGCTCCTCTTTGAGTACATTGCTCCATCTGTTTTACAAAATTATGTAAAGGCTTTTAAAAGAATTAAGTTTATATTTGTGATCATTTGTTGGAACAAATGGGCTTTGGGCTGAGTGCCAAAGACAGAGTGGAAAGCACTGAGACGGAATAACGTATTGTTGTTTTTGGTCTTTACATAGGATTTGTTGAGAATTAGAAAAGTATCTAGAACATTTCCAGCCTCCTCTAATAGACTGACTGTGTTCATATTATGACATGTACCAGTGTACAATGTGTTGATGGGTGTGCAATCTTCTACACTGTCTTCTGGGATTTTCCCCCCCTTTTTTTGAAAGGATGGGAAGTCAGTCCTGTCTCTGCCTTCCCAGTTCTGACGTTCTACTGTCTCCCTCTGTTTACATGGCTCTCATTAGACTGATAACACCGTAAACTATACTAATGAGCTTTATAACAGCTGTGTGTGTGCGCAAGTGTGCGGTTTGGTTGTACATGTGTGAGCCTGACTGCAGATTTGAATTTGTAATTGTAATTGATTTGTAATTTGCAGGTCATAAAAATAGGGTAGATTACCATTAAAGTGAAGTCTTCAATTCTTTACTGGCCCCGGCTGATTTTTCTGGATCGACTCTTATACAAGGACATCTCTTTGTATTGAACATACATGGGAATATGCTCACTGGCCTGGTTTTTAATTGCTCTACCCTGAGGAGTTTGATGTCATTTATTGCGGGGTGAGAGCTTTCAAGTGACACAGAAATAAGCATCATGAAGCTAATGTGCCAGTTTTCATTCTCTGTGATTGTTTATTGTTGCTAGAAATGCATTTTTATTACCTACATATACCAAATTTCCTCTGTTTGATATCTTGGAATTGCAATTCTCTAAATTTCTTTCTAAATCACCAAGTACAAGGTGTGTATGTCTTATGATGTACCACTAGATGGAATCCTGAGAGAGGCCTTGTCACCCCAGCGGCACTGTTTTACTGGCAGAGTACAAGAGGGACATTGTAAAATAATGCTTATCTCCATAGGCCTATATTGGATTTATTCCTAAAATGATCCTTATATATTTGATGCAGTTTAGGCCTTTTTTTGTGACAGTGTAATGAATGAGTCTAATATTGTCTCTCTGTTCCTTTGTGTCTTGTGCAGCATTTTTGTTTTGTCTGTCAATGCACAAAATGACTGGATGTTATTATTTTGCTGCTGATGCAACCTTAATAATGTCTAGGGATGTTTTTTGCACAGACTTTGGCTATTCAAATTCCTGCCCATGAAGGCTATATGAACATTTCGTTTTTGAAAGTGAAGAGAATTGGAGATGGCACTTTTTGATGTTGTTTGTGTTTCGAGACTAATCATATTTTATTTAATGTGAAACATTATTGCCTCTGATAGTCTGTGCAAAGAAATTAAATCCTGAAAAAGTCAGTCCTCTACATGGTGTCTCTATCCTCGACTTGTTACCACTGTCCAACAAGGCTCTCACAATAGCTGCATTGAACCTTCAGGAATGTTAAGCATAGGGAATTTCAACTAATTCAACATGTTTGTGACAAACATGCTCTTGAGCAGTTACTGTTCTTTTATAGTGACAAATATATGCCTCGTGGCAATGAGGTGATCAGAGCTCTGTTTGTCTGTGTATGTGTGTGTGTGTGTGTGTGGTGTACATACACATGTATTGAATGTTTGGCATTGTGAGACAGAATTGGCTGTGTATGCTGTGCGTGACTGACAAAGACCAGAAGACCATGAGCAGCCAGCTGTGTATACCCATGGACCAAGCCTGCTCGTGAAAAGAAATGTTTTACCACACCGGGTTAGATCACCTTCAACATACTTAGATACCCCTTCTTCCACTCCCTGTCTATCAAAATCATGGGTCAGCAATTCCTTTTTTTTTCTCTTTACTCCGTCTCCATCTTTCTTTCATCTTACTGTCCAGCCATGCATTATGCGCACCATCCACCTTCTCACTCCCTCTCTCTCTCCCCTCAGCTCAATCGCACCACACCGGCTCTCTTTTCTTAGCAAACCTTTCTCTCATCCATTATTGAGACTTGTTTTTTTTCCTTGAGTCTCAGAATGAAGAAGAGGAACGGATCTTTTGAATTTTTAATGCCCCACATGAAAAATGTAGCATCAGTCATTTCTCAACGAGACGAACTGGTAAACTTTTAGCAGGACACATCACACCATGTCACGAGATGATGTGAGAGAAGGAGAGAAAAGGGTAGAAAAGCCCCGTGGCCTCTGACATGGAGAGGTGGGGATAGGGCATGTGCGGATGACAAATGGATGGAGAAATATGGAGTAAAATATGACAAGAAGGTGACAAACTGGAATGTGCTTGATACATGTATCCATACCGTAGATAAGACCAGAGAAAAAGGTAAAGGAACACAAAAAGGAAAGTGGATAGAATGAGCGAGTCAGGTTGATACAGATGTTTACTGGAGAGTGCAATGTTTCATCTCAAAAAAAAGGAGATAATCGTATTCAGTGAATACCTAGAATCATTTGAATCCCAAAGGTTTTGATAGCGGGTACTTTATAGTCTCCAGCCTTATGGTAGTTTGTTATGCATCAGGAAAACCTCTTAGAACCCCCTCCAGTCAACTAACCCACCACCCACTCTCCCCTCCCTGCTCACCCAAGCCACAGAGCATGCTCCACAGCTCTTCAAACAGCAGCCAGGTCAAGGTCAGCGTTGTGAAATGGTAAAGACCTTTGCCAAGAGAGACTCACTAACACATCAGGTCTGGACCGCATATCCCTGCACATGATGGGATTTATCAGGGCTCCAGCAGTCAGCAAGACACATACTGCGACAGGAGACAGGCGAAAGCGGCTGGAGAGTGGGAGTGTGTATGTTGTGAGTAGGAAAAAAAGGGAAAAGTAAAGGCTGTGTTTGCATGTAACATGCTTACATGTTTCTGTCTCTTTTTGCACTCATGCTTTGATCATTTGCACTAGCAGCTATAGGTGATTTATGCCTCAGCAAGATGTTGAAAATTATGGAACATATTTTCATCATGACTGCATGTTATGCATCAGCTGATGCTATTGTATATCAGACAAGCTACACGAGGCAAGGAAAGATAGAATTCAAGTAACGCATTCTACGGCTATAGTGCAGTAACCTCCCTAAAAAAATATACCGTACCACTGTGGATGCGACAGGCTGATCTGCCCTCATCTAGTTATCCAGATCATAAATCTGACTCTGAAAAAAAGCTTCACTGCCTTCCCCCTCCATCTCTGTTCCATCCACATCTCATAGCTCAAGGTGGGGGAAGAAGCAGAAACGGACCTATGGCCTGAGGGGGTTGTATATCCTTGCCATAAGCCTGGAGCATGTCATCTATATTTATGCACTCATTTAGTTGTTTGTGTCTGCAGATTGGCCACAGCTTGAAGAACCTCATAAATACTCCTTTGGTAAGTTGGTATAATGTACAGGACCCTGCTGCCCCTCCTTTACAACTTTGCATAATCTCAAATGGGACGTTAATGCCTACATACACATATACAATTGAGCGAATAGATGGATCAATGTAGGAATTAACTAATGTGTGATTAGTAACTTAATTAGTAAAGTAATTTACATAGTGATATTTTGCAGATTACTGCAGGGTATATTATATATTATAATATATTATACATTACTATTACATATTACTGCCTTTTAGGGAATTGTCTTAAAAATATGAAAGATTGTCTAGATCAAAAAGTTGTGCAACCTTTAATAATATTTGTATATTTGGTGAAATATATTAAGCTGCACATTGGTTAAAAGGATGGTTCTATTTGACTCTCTAATGTTAGTTGCTTTTATTGTGTGTTTCTGGTCTCTAGTAGCCTTGGCCAGCTTATTTCTGACGGCCAGCCATCCGTCAGGGGGAGCGAGGTAGTCTAGAGGACAGGGACAGGGAGGGACCCACTGCTCTAGTTTCAGGAGTCAAATTGACAGCAGGAGGATGTTTCTGCCACGGGCCTTGGCTGGTTTGACAGTCAGGAGTAGCCATTAAGGGACCTGCCCTCATCTATAACACTGTCTTTCTGTGAACCCCATTTAGCCAGAGGTATTGTTCTCACAAACAGCAGCAGCATTGAAGGACATCAGGAATGTGGTTTACACCAAGGTTTACAAGGCAAATGGGTGAACAAACAATGATCAATTAAGAGAGGAAAGCAATCACTGGTTGTAGTTCTCAATAATTCACCAAGCTTTAGAAGAGATTTCTTCTCTCCATTGCCTTAAAACCACATAGTAAATTGCTGTGGAAAAAACCCTCATGGTTAATGTGATATTTTACAGTGTATCGAAAGCAGGTGTTTCATATGTGGGTTTCATCTGTACATGCACAATATGCAGAATGTATAGCCTGTGGCAATGGACAGAAATAGAACCAACAGCCTGACAATGAACTGTCAAGAGACAAGGAGCAAAAGGTTCAAATGAGGAGGAGGAACAGTACAGGCCCAGCTAATGAAAGAGGGACTGAATCACTGAAATTCCTCCATAACAACAGGAGGGAAACCAGGGAACATCTATAATCATATCTGACAAAGGTGAACATCTTCTGTCTTCATTTTAATGCTGTTCCATTCCTTTGCTGATGGCGATGAAGTTCTAATAAGGAATTGATTTTTTAGGGATAGGGAAGGCAGTAAAAAGGGTGACCTTCTGACCTCATTGCTCATTGTAGGTGTGGCAGGAGATGGTCCTCATCACTGGGATCGATGTAGCAGGCCTCATAACCACCCTTGGCCGATTTCAGAGGTCCAAATATGTCATCAATGTGTCATTGAGCATACGTCTTCGCCAGAGGCGACAGGACCTTCCCCACCCGCCCCCCTGTCGGATGAGAGGGCGGAGAGTGGCATTTCCCCCAATTCTGTGAAATGGTGCAGAAAACAGAAAGAAAGAGGGACACACCCCACAGTGTCTATCAATCCTGAGTCTGCAGTGCTGACCTCCTGTGAAACTTCATCTAGATGCCCTCATCTATCTGTCAGTGAATGGGAAAGAAGGTAAAGGAGGAGGGGGTGGTATTGGAGCCAGCAGCCAATCTCCCCTCCCTTCTCAGATGCATAATTCAGTGTTTCTCTCACAACAGCCTGTGCGTCGAAGGGCTCAGCTTCCCCCAGCCATGCGGCCTGCAGTCTGCTAATATGAAAGAAGCTCAGAATCCACTCTGTTGTTCCTTCAGGCTTTCTGGCTCTACATTCTCAGTCATACTTGTATGATTTATTCAGCTTGTTCATGCATGGCGTGAGAGTCGGACCCCAATTGACGAGTTGGGAAACATTTTTGTCCTTGTCAGAATCCAGCCACAGAACTTGGCAGAGGAAGTGTGTCGGCATCACTGTGGGTTGTCAGAGTGACACTGGAGTAGCTTAACCTCCCACTGGTGGTTAGTCTTACTGGTCCTTCTGAGTGGCTTGCCGCTGAGCCAGTGTACAGAAACCCTGCCCTGGCCTCAATAAGCAACCAAGGAAGGAAGCATAGAGGACAAGAGCACAGGGTGACTCTTCCTGTTCCTCCAAACACAGTCCATTTCTGTTTCAGTCATTGAAAGTTCACTGAAAAAGTTTTACCTATGCTTGTTTATGTTTATGTTTGTCCGACTGTATTTATATGTGTAATACAGATACAATAAGTTGGACTTGTGGTCTTCATTCATAGTCCTACGAAACATTTTCAATAGACATGCAAAGGTGGTTTGTCTGTTGAGGGAAGAAGACTAGCTGTTTATAGAGTTAGACCTCCAGTAGGGGTATAGTATTGGCTGACCCAAAACTCCGCATACAGAGAGCCTCCTCACTGAGGAGCTACTCCTTTTTATCTCCCTGAAGGCATATAGTTTTAAAACTTGGCACAACCACAGCCATGAAACCGAAACTGTGTGGATAAGTTTGTCTGCTACCACAGTGTATTGACTAGGAGAAAAAGTTGCCAAACACCGTCGTGACTTTCTAGGACAAGGGTCGTCAGAGTCTGTATACTTGGCAAAGAGACTTTTTTTTTTTAGCACTATTCACTGTGGATCCAATCACAGGTCTAGTAGAGAAGCAGGCCTATGTATCTTCAATTATTTTATTGCTATTACTGTTTTTTAAACAGTATTGCTTAAACAGTATTATTGCTATTACTGTTTTTTGTTTACTGGCCTACATTTTATTTGTAATTTACATCACACAAACCAGCAGTTCAGGCTGGATTTGGTGGGGTCGTAGAAAAAACAATAAAAATGATTAAAAATAAACCTTATAAAACATTTCATAAGTATGTAAGGAAATCCATACTTTGACAAAATAAAAGTTTAGGCTAGCCCCATAGCTTGGTGTTGAATATAACCAATGAAATTGATTGGAGTTGAATGTATCAATAAATGAATTGAGTGTTTGTTTCATAATAACGTGAGTGATAACAGTATGCATATTAAAATGACAAGAAAGAACATTTGTTGGCAGATTAGCATGCTATACCCATATGTACTCCCTATGCTAACAAAACATTACAGATCCATTGTGTCGGCAGATTGGAATAAACAGAACAGCAGAAACTATAATGGGCTTGGCCAGTGTGCAACCTACTCTTATAGGGCACGGGTTAGTACTGTGACATGGCTGAACAAGGGAAAATATTAAACTTCATTTGGGGGCTAAATAATCCTGACAGAAGACCAGATTTAGCTCGCGAGCCATAATTTGCCCTTCTTTGTTCTAGGGTCTGGATTGACCTTTAGCTTCTCATTATATAGTTTCCCTTGTGTATCTGAAGTTTTATTTCTGGTTGTCCAGGCTCTTGCTGATTAATATGTGAACATATTATTTCACTCTCTTATCTCTCCTAAAACAAAACACTCTCTCCACTTGAGTGCTTCTATAATCTGTTTATGTTTTGCTTCAGAGGCAGAAGATGATGGTGATTCTTTAATTGCCACTGAGCTCTCCCTGACCTCACTGCCCATGTGCTGCTCCAGGTCAAACATCCTACTGTGACGTCAAATATAATGAGAAGGCATAATGGCTTGTTAAATAGCTTGGCATAAATGATGGCAGTGGGGGTGAATGAGCCTTGTTTGGGCCTGTGACAGCACAGCTCAGGCTCATGACCATAATCCATCAGTTTGTGCTGATGATGACATCCCCTCTCCCAATTCATGATTGGAATTGCCATTTAATTGCATGGAAAGTTCCCACCCTGGCCCAAGTAAGTGGGTTTGATCTCACTCGCTGTTGTGTGAACATTTCATATCCCACCCTTATCTCTCTGTGTCTGGTGCTCTCTTGATCTTCTCTCTAATAGAGAAGAGCGTAGCTTGGGGAGCAGGTTAATTATGGAGGAGAGTTTAATTATTGCAACTAGATTTTAGCTGATCAAAATGTGTCCTTCTTTTCATTGTGTGTAGGAATTACTCCACTGTATGTTTTACCACTTAAATGATTGATTTCACTTTAGCTGAATATTATTTTCTTTTGCAAAATCCCGTCTCATTAATCTCCAAGGATTAGTTGAGCACTAGAAAGCAAGTAAATAATTTCTTCTAAAACTTTTAATTGATAGAATGTTTGAGCAGATAGACATTAATAATTTATTTTTAGCAATACTAACAATTTATAGATGTACCATAGAAGAACTGATCAGTCACAGTGTAGGTTACACAAAGGCTTTTCTCTGTATAAACTGTGACTTAGCTGCTGGTGTAGGACTTGGTCATTAGCTGGCAGTCATTAGCAACTTGTTTAATTGAACTCATTTACAGGCTGTGCTAATCTGCTGAGGTGACCTTGATTCTGCGTCTGGGTAATGTTTATGCAGTGCAGCAGAGTGTGTCTCTCTGTATGCCATTATGAGCACAAAATGCAGTTAGGACCATGTTTGGCCATAAAAGTCTGCACTTCATTACTCATAATTACCTTTGCTGTTGCCCAGAGAGGTGATGAGTTTCTGTGCTCTTAGATTAGATGCCAGTCTGATGCCAGGAGAGCAAAACTCATCAGCAGAAGTATTGAGCGTGTGGAGTGCTAAAATCTCAGTTCTCATCTCTTCCCCTTTTTCTTTCCTCTTTTTTTGCTCTTTAACCACTCACTGTATATCAACCTAGCCAGAGAGGTAGTAAATCTGGGGCACTTGTGTAGGACAAGTAGCAAATGCGTAGTGTAGAGGAGGTGTGAGGGGCTTCTTGTTGGAGTGATGGATTAACGAGGCATGGCCTTGTCTGTGTCGCATGTGCAGTTGTCTATATGGGGGGTGGATATATATTAGTATGTACGTGTATCCCTCCTACGGCTCTTATTCTTCCATGTTTTTGTGATCTCTTATTATTATTATTTGGATTTTGTAATGAGTGATTTTCTTTCATAATTTAATTAGGATAGCATTTTATGGATATACTAGTAGATTTTTGTTCAAGCTTAAATATACTAAATACTTTGCCCCACACCATTATAAAGAACAAATACTTGAGTGAAAATTGATTTTAACGTGACCTGCATTCCAAAGTCAGCCATATGTTGACACAGTGACACAGTAACACAGTGACTGCCACACACAGGATCAACTTCCCCATTAGTTACCATAAACAAATGCAGTGCAGTGACGCAGAGGGAGAGGAATAGATTTTTCTACTCTCCAGGTCCAGCGAGTTGAAAGAGAGAGCTTCCCTCAGGGCAAGAGCTAGAGACTTACATGTAAAGGGGAGAGGGAATAAGGAAAGAATAAAGGAGAGAGTAGGAGAGAGACTGTGTGAGTAACAGTGGATGAGCGTAGGAGAGAACGCTTGGAGAGAGGGCAATGATTGAGAAAAGGGCAACCAAAGAGAAAATAGATTAGTCAAGAAACTGCAGCAGCAACACTTGGAATGGTAAATGCCGGAAGAGGAGAGCAAAATAATAGAAGGAGGTTTTAGATTTCTAACCACTTGGCTAACTCGCTTAGATTTAGGATTGGTCAGAGCAGGGAGGTGAATATACAAAGAATATAAGCCTGTGATTGGCAGGCACATTTGTGATAGAGACAGACAAAGAACGAAAGCTCTGTGAGCACAGTCAATAGCCATTTAGAGGAGACGAAGTGAGAGATGACAGCTGAGCAGAAGGGTGTGAAGAGAGGAGGAAAAATGAGGGAGATGCTGGGAGGATGGGTGGGGGCGTGTCCTATTGTATATTGTGGTAGGATGGGACTGTTTTGTGACCTCTGACCTGTAATTGGATCAATGAGTGCGTGCAGCACTGTGCTGAAGGACCTACAGTGAATGATTCAGTGGGCTGTTGTATTTTATGTAAAGGTGTGGCTGTGTGTGTCTGCATGCATGTGTTCATGGTAATGTGTATCTGCACCTCTCTGTTAATTACAGCCTCTAGCCATCATGATGATGGTGGAGCAGGTGTGCATGAGGCTCTGTTCTTTGTAATTGGTACACTGTGGAACAGCTATTGTCCTTGGTTTTTGTGATCGAAAATGTAAGTGCACAGTGTCCTTTTTATTGATAACTGAATATAAAGTCTGGAAACAAATTCCAGAGAGATGTTCGCTGTTACTCTATCATCATCTCTTTTTCATGTTAATTTTTTTTCTTGACTGATAAAATGCCCATGAATGTGTGTGTGTGTG
>JAPMOB010241917.1:0-14136 GCA_029875015.1 Lepomis gibbosus
GGAAACTGCTTATAGTGAACACAGTTACGATAATCAACCTTATATATGGATAATAAAGCTTGGGACAGAATCATTCCTATATAAATGATGTTTAAATAATCCGCTTTATTCAAGTAGTCCTCTTGGGGTGTTCTTTTCATACATGACAACATATGGAAAAATCTGAATATTTATGAATATGTTTATTTTCAAACTCTGCTGCCTTTTTGGCATTGATAGCCCACAGTTTTTTGCAGGCCTGTTTAAAATTTAGAAATACACCAAAACCACAGCCAAGGCTTTATTTTTTATTTTCACTAGTGACAATATTTGTATACAGCACAATACTGTTTAATAAGTACTTATAACTTGAACTGTAGTGTATATTTTATATACAGTACTGTACTGTATTACAGTGTATTTGTTGTATTGTAAACTTACATTTGCCAAGAAGCCAGAAACACAACTCTAAATGAATGATAATGTTGCTTCTGCTGGGTGTGTAAATGAGCTACTTCCTAAAAGCTTTGCTATATCAGCTTATAAAGTGATGATATGTCAGTGTTGTATTTACCACTCGTTTTCCGCTGCTCAAATAGTGGCCAAAAAAGCAGTTATTACAGGTTTTAAGACAAGAACTTATTATAGTAAGACAAAAATCCATTACAGATTGTAATTTCCAAGCATTTTCGTTTTTTATTGCATTAACATAGAGTTATAGAAAAATTGTCATGTGGAAACATTGACAACAACAAACTACTCCACAGGTCATTTAATAACATACAGGGACATACAGTGATCCCAAAACAGAAACCTTGACATTAGCATATTTCAAAGTTGAGTACATTAAACCACAATGATGTTCGACAATGCTGTTTGCCATTTCACTTCAAGTCTTTCCCTCATGCCATGTAATTCTATCACAGCAGGTTAATGTGAAAAATGTGTTTATGAACATGATTACCATGGAAAATAATGGAAAATAACATTTTTGATAAAGCTTAAGGACTTATTAAATACATTCATAATGTATAATACAACACTGAGATTGTTTTTGTAAAACCTCTTTTCTGGTGTGTTGGAAACTTTCTCTGAATGTTAAAATAAACTGGCAGGAATTTCTAGACTGAATAAATACAGTATACTAACTAATGCATTTGTGTAAAGGTTTCAATTAACAGTGACCCCATAATGTAACTGTTTCGTGAGTTCGGTTGATGTCCTAAAATCTGTTGATCAGATTTAACTCAAGCAAGCAGGTGTGAAATGGAAAGTGTTTTGCATTGCTTACTTATCTTTTTACCAAAGATACAATAATAATCTTATAGAAATATTCATAATAATTCAGCATATATTATATATATATCTAGAGAGAAATGTGGCTTCATCAAGTAGCCCACTCCAATTTGTTGTTGTCATTTATTGTTTTGCTGCAGCAGCATCTTTGGACTAATTTATACAAAGCAAATCCTGGGATCAAAAGACTGGGAACTCCCGCTAGAATGAAGATGATAATGTTGATCCAGCTGGGATAGAGTAGTGTCTCCAACACAGGAAAATCTGCCTATAAACATGACAAGAAAAAGATGAAAACACATTTACAAAATATGATCATTAGCAGCATAGTAGCTAAAGATGGTTGTGAAACATACCGAGCTTGGATTCCAGGTGATGTATGTAAGTTGGGCACTGACTTTGGTGGCAAAGTAAAACACAAAAATGACCAAGACAATCAAAGGGCTGATGACTCTCCACATTGCCTGCCAGAAGATGTTGGGTTTGTGTCCAATCATGAACTCAATATCTTTGTTAAACCTGTGACGGAAAAGAGACTCAAAAGTTATGGATTCCACACTTTGGTTGATGTTTGGTCTCTGGTTCAAGATGTCTTGACCACTTACCTGTCCATTCCATATATGTAGGCTACAGCAGTCATCTCACAGAAGGCAATAATGAGCAGAGGGATGGAGCCAGCATAGCTGTCAAAGAGTGCTAACCAGTAATTACCCGACCGCAGAGCAAAGATGAGCGCAACCACAAAGGATAAGAGGCATACAATTCCTAAATTCCCAAAAGAACACAAAATAACATGTTTACAATGTGAGTTCACTGTGTATAAATGCATATACTGTCAGCACATTGGGTCCCCAGGGAATATTGCTTCATTTACCTGTGAGCACTTCTTTAGGACACTTCTTAGGAAAGATGTTTAGGTCATGCAGAGGAACCACAACTCCCTCTATACTTCCAAACATGGTGGAAAGCCCGAGACAGAAGAGCATGATGAAAAAGAGGACAGACCAGAGGGGAGAAATAGGCATCTTTGTGATGGCCTCTGTGAACACAATGAAGGCCAGACCTGTTCCCTCCACTCCCTGGAAAACAAGTGCACGATCAGCTGCAACACTTGGTGGACTTGTTTAATGAGAGAGGAAAACAAACATTTTGATAATTAATAAAATCAACATACATCACTCAGAAAAGTCCTCAGGTTGCAGGTGTTGAGGCCCAGCCCCTGAATGATCTCGGGCCCTGCTACCGTATTGTTGAGGTTTTGCAGCATTTCCTCATAGTTGCTCTCTGTGATGTTCCCCTCAGTTAGATCAAATGCATTCAGCAGCATCATAATGTTTCTGAAAGAGTAAGTTTGGGAACTAAGTACCTTAAAAATGGTTAATCTTTGTGAGATTTAACTGGGAAATCCTTTAAATTGTTGCCCATGCACATACTCATTCAGGCAGGCATCGAACTGCTCTGTTGCCCGGAAGCCGATGATGGAATAGATAACAGTGGCAGAATAGACAGAAGTACATCCATTAATAATGGCGATGATAACAGCATCTTGCTCACAATTGTTGCTGTAGAAAAAAAACAAAAGAATAGCTTTATCATACATTTCTGCAAAGTAAATAATCCCCCCGTGTTATTAGTTGAGAAAATGCTTTAAAATATAATGTGAAATACTCTGAAATATTAGATGAATTATATACTGTATGTACCTCATTGCACGTCATAAAATTAGGTGCCAGGTAGAATTAACATGTGCAGTGATCTACGATGCATACTTACTGAACAGGGTTGTAGCTGGAAAATGAGATAAGACCTCCAAAGGCCAGGGAGAAGGAGTAGAACACCTGGGCTCCTGCATCCAACCATGTTGATGGGTTCACCAACTCATCTAGCTAGAAATAGATATATTAGGTACTATCATCAGCAGAGGGTCTGTCATGCTAATGGTAGGGAGAAAGTCATTAAAGAAGACATATTTTGCGTTTCCATATTTTAAGACTTGTTGCAATGTCAGATGTTCATGTTAAACATGGCCAAAGCCTTAAATAATGAGGTAAAAGGATTTAAAAGAAATCCCTGTGAGCCAAAACCTCAGATTTCCTCTTGTTCTGAATGCTCTGTTTTGAACTGCTTTTTCTACCAATGGCTCAGTGCTATGACACATACTGCTAGAGGAGCCAGTATTCCATATAGAAGTCCAGTTCCATTAGAAATAATGAAGAGCCAGCATAATATATAAAAAATATTTTTTTGAACTTTGAAATACAAAGCTGACATACAAGAGTCACAGAGCTACAAAATGCAACTGGAAATGCAGTATAATGGGTCTCCTTTAAATGATGGATACACATACATCTGGTGTGAAGAGGTACTTGATTCCTTCTACAGAGCCTTTCAGAGTCAGCCCTCTGATGAGGAAGATAGTGAGGACTATGTATGGCAGAGTGGATGTGATGTAGACAGCCTGAGAGAAAGGAAAGAGAAATTTTAAAGGAGCATTTATACAATTTAAAAGTAACATTTTACTATCTACAAATATCTGGTTTGGTTTCTGTGAAAGAACAAACATGAAATTGCTCACATTGGGAGAATTGTCTAACAAGTCTGTCACTTTCCAAAGTAAAAAAAAATACCAACTCCTTGTATCTTGCTTGTGCAATCCACTCAAGAACTGAAATGTAAAAATGTAAAACAGGTGCTTTTGCTGTTTCTTAGCAGAGTGACTTGCAGTCCATGTGCTAAGCTAGGCTAAACATGCCCTGTATGTCATGCACAGACTCTTGGAAAGAATGCAAATATATTTACCAAAATATTGAACTATTCCTCCTATGTATGTGATTATTCTATGTTAAAGAGACTGCACACCTACACAGGTGTTTTCAATTATTCCTCCTAAATGTAATCCTCTGCTCAGGTTGAATTTGCTATCACTGCGTTTGCACCATGTCGGTATATGGGGGAGAACAGGAAAACCTCCAATTATTCCAGCTTGGGAGTGTTGACACATTATGTCAAGGTGGTTACCCCCACTGCTAACATTGCATTCATACTGTTTAGGCCTGAACTATCTTCTTTTGCTTTGCTACCTATTTGGAGCAATTTGTTAACAAGTGAAACAAGATACAAACAAAATGTAGTCTATTTTAAATTAGATGAATTGCTTGTTAATATATGTTTAATGTAGATTTAACTACCAGCGATGGTGGTATTTGTAACCATTTTGCCATTAGTTTTTTGACACTTCCTGTTCTTCTTTTTTACAAACTGAAAGATATCGTCATTGTCAGAATTTTCAGACAACTATGTGAATAGTCCAAAGTCCTAACCAGAGGTGTGGGTGTACCATGGATGTGCATGGTCCTAAAACACAGCATATCACAGTGTCTATACACTATTATGTTTGGTCAGATATATTGATAATACATGGCATGAGGAATCTATGCTGCCACATTACGCACATTAGATGCCCTACCTTGCCTGTGGTCTCAATCCCTCTGATGCAGCATATGTAGAGCACACTCCAAGCAGTAACCAAACAAAGCACCATCCACCACTGCAGACCTCCAGCCTCTTCTATAGTCTCTGAGGTGTTCAGTGTCTCTCTGTACCAGAAGTAGTCCACTGGTGAGCTGCGTTTGCATTCTGAAACTACATCTACAAGAAGGGGGGGAAATCAAATCATTTGAATGGATTGTAAAATGTAAGACTGAAATTAAAAGACATATTTTTATAAATGGTGACATGCCTGTGAGATTATCATTGAGAGGACACTGGCTCCATGGCAAGGGGCTTTGAAAAGAGTTGAAAAAGTACCACATCACCCAGGCGATGATGGTGTTGTAGTACATGCCGACCAAGAATGAGACGGTCATGGACGCAATGCCTGTAACAGAAGAGGGAAAGCAACAGTGTTACATTTTGCACCACAGAAATGTCAAATTTATTTTGCATGCTTTTACAAATTTATTTTGCATGCTCACCGACTCCAGTCAAGTAGGGGTTAATTGCCGCCCAAACTCCTACACTGCCTTTTCTGAGGCGTTGGCCGATGGCAAACTCCAGGTACAACAGTGGGATACCCTCCAAGACAAGCAGGATAAGAAAAGGGATCATAAAAGCACCTGGGGGGACACACCAAGGTAAGCTTAGATAACTGGAAAGATAGAAGAAGCATGCTCTATGCTGAGAGATTAGCAAAGATGCATGTTCTTTACTGTAACCATGTGTGATCATTGCAACATTAGATACGCTTTACAACACCTCAACACGTAGAAATGGTCAGCCACAGCATGAAATTAAGACTTTCTATCATTGACTGTCTGCTTAATTCCTTTATTATACATTCATTTGATAACGGTAATCTTTCAAAATGTCAACATCCTGCCAGAAACTGGCAACACTTTTATTGTCTTCATTATCATGCATGACAGTGTAGAAGGCTCAGGGCTGAAAGTTCAATCTGCTATCAGGACTTTTTTTGTGATAGCAGTTTTAAATCAGCTGATATGAAAAGAATGAATGATATGCACATGCTCCTGAGTGGCAGGGAGACTTTGAAATTGGATTTCCACCTCTTAAATGTGTTCAGCTTATCTATCTATCTATCTATCAAGTTTTGACCTGAGGGTTCATTGCAAGTTAAAGATTGAAAGAGTCTCTTCCCTCAGCTGGCCCAATGTACATAGCTTTTTTATGTGAGCTGTCTTGTCACTCTTAATTGCAGTATTTGTTCAGTTGGGTGAAAACTTTGCATCTTCAAATGTTTTACTTTTCGTAAACTGTATAGAAAAACTTGTTTGTGGCTTCATCACTATGTGTTTTCGATTCTGAAAATAAGCTAAAAAAACAACATAGTTTGTCTTAAAGGAGATTATATATAGCTTTGCTATAACTGAACCACAAGAAGAGAGCAATCAGCATAAAGGGTGCCTCATGGTGATACTCAGTGGACTGCAGATGGGGAGCTTTTAGTTTCTGTGGTGGGTAATGCTACTCAAGCTAATAACCTGGTTCTTTATCAATATTTGAAATAAACCAGAATATGTTTTATAATAATATACAGTATAATATGTTTTAGCCATACTGGCTATGTGGCTCTGGGTGACAATGTTGGCCTGTTAGCCAAGTTTGTAGGAAATATTTAAACAGCTACTGGAGGGGTTACCATGGAATTGTACAGATACTTATGTTCCCTAGAGAATGAAGCCCACTCATTTAATGATCCCCGATAGTATTCTGGCACCAGTAGAAGGTGGTGTGGTGTTGAGTGACTGTCTTGAATATTGAATGGGTTAAGGGATTCTGCTGATCCCTTAACTTGTCACATAGTGCCCTCGTCAGGTCAAAATTTGAAGTTTATGACCAAATACAACCTGTTGACATTCCCATCAGCCTCAACTGTACATTGTGTTTAATGTGTAATAAGCAAATGTTAGCAAAACGGTTAACATGGTATACATTACACCTGCAAAATATCTGCATGTTAGCATTATCATTGTGAGCATGATTGAATGCTGACATTAGTATTTATTCAAAGTAATGATGGATAATCATAGAGCATGGCTGTGGGCTCTTCGTGTTAGTCTTCAAAAATAATTTCATGAGTTTATTTTATGTACTAAAGGAAAAAGATTGCAAAGTGTATAAAACATCATTTCTTTATAGGCTACTGTACTGGCATCTGTGCTGCTCTGGCTGACTCATTCTGAGTGCTTGCTAACTTGAGATATGCTGATTTAAGATAAGTGATATGTGAGCTGCTCTCAGGCAACACCTCAGCACAAGGCCATATTTATGTTTACATGTGATGACCCCCTCACCCCTACAGTCAAGAGGTAAAGTTCAAGGAATCTGCAAAAAAAAAAAAAAGATAAAGCCAGTTTGTGAGTGTTATTTTATCACTCCTGCCACTTGGTATTTTTAATCAGCCTATCGCCAACTAGTGTTCATTAACCACAGCTATGTATGCTAAATGGAAAATAAAAGACAACAAAACACCCCTGTACAGTGGTTTAACGCCTCAGTAGTTCTGTCCTGTGTAATGGAGATTTAAGCTTTATGCAGCAATGTCCATTCATCCACCTACATGAGTTAATCAATAACCTAAATCACTCTAAGTGCAGATATTAAACTCATCACTTTGGACGAAGGAGTGTGTTTGTTCAATACGTATTTCTTTAGGTTTTATGTTTTCAACTCACACCAGAATCCTGTGTCTTTAACAAAAAATACATACAATGAATTATGAACAAAATTGATGCTAACAAAAGATCTTGCATTTTATTTACATTAATGCTGGTTAAATATATTATATTTATATATTGTATAAGACTTAATTGATACAAACCATTATCATTTGTGTAATCACCAGACAAAATGTTAAAGTAGCAGAATTAATGTTTGATTTTATGCTGTATAATACTGAGTAATTCTAATTTAATGTTGAATTTAAATTATAATGCCTTAATGGCAAGCACAATACAAGAGGTCCAATTGTCATGAACCTTCAATGTGCATGTTTTCACATTTCCTAGAAAGTAATTTGCAAATTTCTATATTATTATCAGTTTTCTCTACATGCCTTTATTTCACATTTTGGCTAGAGATAAGAAGATCTTACCCCCTCCATGGCTTTGACACAGGTAAGGGAACCTCCAGACGTTGCCAAGTCCCACACAGAAGCCCACACAGGTGAGCAGATACTGCGCTTTGTTGTCCCATTTGGGTCTGTCGCCAGCCTCCTCCTTCTCCATCCTCTCCAGGTCCTCATGAGAGGGGATCCTCTCTTCAAGCCCGGGGTTAGGAAGAACCAGTCTCATGTTGTCTGTAGAGCTAATCCAGAATACAGATCCAAAATGTCAAGAAAGCTTCTGGGAGCTGTGAAGTTCTCAGTGCTGCAGGCTGTCTGAGAGCCTGATCACTGATGGTGCATTTTTCACATCGTATTTATCGCTCCATCTCATCTAGCGTATTAAGATACAGAGCAGACGTGGGTGTCAACATCATAAAATGTCCCTGATGATAATACACAGGTTGTATCTGGAGTGGTGTGTGGTGGAGACTTTTGCATGCACACACATAGGTGCAATGTGCAAATGTGTTAAATTATTACAATTTATTAACATATCTGATAACAAACAGGAACTCAGACCAAGTCATAGTTCTAGATTTATAATGAACAGTTACCAATGAAAACCTTAACTACAATATTCTTGCATTTTTGGTTCAAGTAATATTTTAAACATTTATCATGTTACCAACCTGAGAGTGAATGTTGATTAAGAAATGTTAATAAGAAACCTAGTTTCTTAGAAGTTTTAAGAACCTGTAAATGTGTAACAGAAGAATATAAGTAGTAGAATACTTTGCTCTCACACTAAATTGTATGAAAATCCAAAAAACTGCTCTAGAACACAGTCATTCAGATAGTAGTTGGATGTGGAAGGGTAATGACACTCACAGGACCACAGCGATAGTCGTCTTTATTGTTTGTACCATTATTAAGGTGAGGACACAACAAGTAAAAGTTTACTTTTACCTATTTTTAAATATAAAACATAATAACATTTCATAAAAAGAAATGTTAAAGAAATATGAAATAAGACATTTCACAAAAACAGCAGCAACAGTAAAAACACAATATTTCAGAAAACACACCAACAGAACTACCCATGTTGTTGAAGTCTCTCAAAAACAAACTCATACTGTACATTCTCCTCACCACAGATGATTACTTAGACCTCCTCAGAATCCAGCACATTAGCGACTCCACAAACGAGGAACAGAAACAGCAGAAAACATCCACACCTTGCCCTATGCACACCTTGCCCTATGACCTGATTACAGCTGTGAATGACATTGTGATATCGCGTCTGAATGACACAGAAAGGACATACTAACAAATGTCTTGTGTTTTCTGTTTTGGTTTTGGTCAAATTTTCATGTGAAATTGTGTTGGTCTTATTTTTCTGGTTTGTATATCACTCAGCAGTCTATACTGTATTCCTTACATTACAATCATCCAATAACTTAAGATGTACTCTACTGACAGCATTTGCCCCTTGCACATAAAAGTGGTTTGTCTCTAGGTTTAGGAGTGTTAAACCGAGTGGTTTCCTGCCCTCCAGTGGTAACAAAGTGTTACACAATACAGTTTGCTGACATGCACAGGTGATGTTTACAGGTGCATAGACAAAGGGTCTGTGGTGAATGGACTGTGTTTATAAAGCTCTTTACAATGTGTCTCCCATTCACACACAGACGGCAGCGAGTTACTACCGTGCAAGGTAAGATCAGTGTCAGCAGCTGAGGTTAGGTGTCTTTCACACACTTTCACATTGTACACACGTATTTGGAAATTGCACCCCCAACCCTGTCATTGGCCAAGAAGGCCAACATAACACCCCAGATTAAAGGAAATGTCCCTCTACTGTAAATGTTTAAGAGACACTGTCTACAACTAGGCCTACAACAAATATCTGGGGTATTATTTCGTTTTGTAGTCTTGTGATCACAAAATGATTATCTTGTATCCTCAGCCATTTTTTAACACAGCATTAACCTACTGCAGCTGCATCCTGACAAATATTGCCAGTGTTCCTACAGATGTTGCAGTAATGGTGCCTGTGGCATTTTATTGGAACTGATAACAACAATTCCAGCTTCTCTCATTGTCAACCTGTTGTTGATCACATGATAAGTGTGGCCCTGATCTCATCAGTTGTGGCTCCCGTTTCTTCTCTTCTTTGCCTTCGTCCTCCCCCTCTTCCTCTTCTTCCAACTCTTCCTCCTTGAACTTGTCCTCATTGTCGTTCCCTGCCTCTCCCTCCTTCTCCCCTTGCTCTCTGTCCATTATTGGCATCCGTTGTTCAAAACAGGTAATCTGACCTTTGACCTATGTATAGGTCCACTGTATACTAAGGCAGGGATAGGTTAGTGATCAGTTAAGCAATTGGTGTTTGCACATGTGTGAGCTGGTGAAGAAGTGGAGTATTTTGATTGTTTGTGTTTTGAAAAGGAAAGCAAGTCACTTCCTGTTATATTTTTGTGTCTTAGGCATAAAATTGAGTGTAGTATTTTGAAAAAAGTGTTTTATGCAATTGAAAGGCTGAGAAATAGCTAATGGTTTTGGAGATTTGAGGTGAGGTTTTGCTCTTTGAGTGAGAGGTTTCAAAAATCGTGTGACATTGAACATTTTGTGTGTGAGCAGCTGTAAAAAAAAAAAAAAAAACCTGTAATATACTGCAGAAAAAGTACATGCAGTTACAACAACCAGCAGCTCAACGCTTTTGTGACAGTGGAGATGGTAGTGGATTTCAGGAAGAGCCCACTTCCACTGATTCCCATCAACCTTCCACTTCCTGGGCACGAACATCACCCAGACCCTTAGGCCCAGGAGAGGATGTACTGCTTGTGGCAGCTGAAGAAGTTAAGCCTGCCAAAGACAATGATGGTGGAATTCTACAACACCATCACTGAGTCCATCCTCATCTCCTCCATCGCCATCTTGTGCGCTCCTGCCTCTGCCTAGGACAAAGGCAGACTGCAGCATATCATTCACTCCGCAGAGAAGGTGCTTGGCTGCGATCTTCCATCCCTCCAGGACCAGTGGCTAAAAAAATTGTGGCCAACCCCTCCCACCCCAGACACAAACTGTTTCAGACTCTCCACTCTGGCAGGAGGCTGCGGTCCTCCAGGACCAAAACCTCTCACCACAAAAACAGCTTCTTCCCATCAGCAGTGGCCTCGTCAACAAGGCCCGAGGCTCCCACTGTTACTGACTCTCATGATCCAACCAATCCCCCCACCCCAAATGCTAAATCTTTGTACAACAGCACTTTTACATCTAACAATTCTTACTGTCACTTTTTTAGATGTCTTGTCATGTCCTAAGATGTCTTATGTTGATCTTTGGTTGGTTTTAACTTTTATGTTGATTTTATGATGGTTTCTTTAACCCATGATTGTGTTATGAAGCAACAGATTGTAGCACTGTGTGAAGACTAATTTCCCCTTGGGTACAATAAAGCGTATTCTATTCTGTTCTATATATTCTATATATTTTGTCAATTTCATATTTCACCAATGCAAATTCCTCCTATTTGTAAAAACAACCTGGCAATAAAGCTGTTTCTGATTCTGACATACATTTCAGAAATACTGTAGGCCTACTAACTGCGTTTAAACTTTTTGGCCACTAGATGTCAACATTGGTCAAAATTGCGCTTTAACTTGCAGCAGAGCGCTCGAGACAGCAAACAGTTACCCTTGTAATTCTCTAGTTTGTTGCACTGTGTAGTGGCACTACACTAATCTTTCATCAAGTTGTTTTAGGCTATTTATTTAATAGCGCCATCACATTCTGTAAAGGCTAACACAGTGTCGGTGCTAATGCAGCCTATGAATAGCCTCTTAGTTTATTCTCCCTATTTATTACTAGATGATGTGTTAGGCTTTATTATTTAGCCTTTTCTGTAATGTTACAACGGCGTCTTAGATCGTTATTTGACGTATGTTCATATTATTCTGTATAATATTACATTATAGTTCATTTTCACATAGGAAGCCACTGCTAAGCCAGGTAGTGGTACGGTGATCTGAAGAGAGGGGGAGGAGGGAGAGATGAGGCAGAGGGGAAACATGAGGAGGGAGGGGTGTGGGGGGTGGATTTACTGGGACTCAGACAGACAGCAGACCGGCTGTCCCGAGCTACGCTGATCCTTCACTCTGAGGCTGGGAGAGCCTGCTGCCTCCCCTTTATCACTGGCCACCTGCCTCTCTCCGAGAATAACACAGCGGCATCAAAACGACCAGGTCGAGCACAACCAAATCAAGGAGGCGAGCAAAGACACCGACCGATTTCTTGTAGCAACCTCTTCGGCTTCCAACACCCACCCTCCCCTCGCACCCCCGTCCTGCTGCGCACAGGGCGCACTTGGTGACCCGGGTTTGTTGTCGTTACCAGGAGAGGAGCGCTCAGCGACCAGAGCCGTGCAGCGCGTACAGCTCTCATCGAACCGGGCACCCCCCTCAGAGGAGCCACTTGCATGGATGCACCATGGCCACGTTTGTCTGCAGGGTTCAGTTTTTAGATGACACCGATCCGTTCAACAGCACCAATTTCCCAGAACCGACGAGACCTCCGCTGTACACCTTCAGGGAGGACATCCCACTCATCAACCAGTTAGCAGGCGTCCACCGGCTGCTCAAAGCTCCACACAAGGTATCACCTAGACTTAACTTACATAGCCTAAGGAAAATATGTGTTTTATATAGGAATTCCATATTAAAGCATTATAAGATCACGTGTAGCCTAACTCAACGACAACTAAAAATCAAAATACAAATCGTCCGTGTCCAGATTCAAACACACATTCGTGTGAACACACTGGTTTAAATCAGGGCAACACGAGGTTGTTTTGCCACTTTTAAAACTGTTTTTTACTTTAAGACCACTGCAAATAAACTTCCATACCCACCATTCAGAGGTTAGCCTATTTTGAGAACATGCAGGCGCAAGTGATTGGCTCTCCAGCCAGAGGACTGAAACAAGGTTGCAAAATATTGCCCACAGCAACATCAAACATGGACTTCTCTTGTTTTAGACTAAATATCATGATTTAATCCCATGTTGCCATTTATTTGAAAAAGATGCTGGATCAGCACCAAGAAACCTTGAAGCAGGCCTCTAAACTTTGACCTCTCTAAGGGGGCTAGAGTGGAGTAGCAGGGAAGTGAATAATCCCTTCTTATTGATGAATGTAAGTTGGACGCTGCTTAGCATGTCAAAGTCACAGGTGTGCAAAGGCATCAGTGAAACTAGATATATCCTGAGCCGCCTCATTCATCTGGAAGTGACAGCTATAAAGCTCTGGTGCCAGGCGAAGAGCCTTAATCACAGATGATCAAATTTAGAGGGGAGTGTCAGATAGCGCTGGGTGTGTGAATGAGTGAAAGTGTCTGTGTACCATTTTTGGTGATTTTCAATTTTTAAAGCAAACCAGAAGGGAAAAAAACAGCAACACATTCTTTACTGACAAGGCTGAGTCACACAAACACATGAACACACCCACAGACGATAAGTTAAGCAAAAACTGTATATAGATGCTATTCAATATAAACCAAATTGAAAATAAAAGTGAGACACAGAGAGAAAGAATGAGTTCCACTGTTGGCACACTACCCTGACTGCAAACCCAGCGCTCAGCAGCCGAGTGGTTTTCCAGACCAAGTAGATCTTTTGCTGCCCCATCTTTAAAAGCCACAAAACAAATGAAAAATGGTCCACAGCACAGGAAAGCTTATGATTACAACCTACACATGGGCAGATGGCACAGCCTGCGTTCTTGTTTGCAATTTTGTTCACATCAGGAGGAAGGCTGTGCGCAATGGCAACTGGATATTGTGCTTAGATTATAGGGATGAAACTGAACTGTTGCAAATTTGCCCGTCAGACTGTCCAGATCTAACAGTTGGTGTTTAAAAGGCTTGAATGTGATTATGTTATTGGAAAATGTCAAAGCTAGCAAGACAATTTCCTGAGCTCTCTTTCTTTTTGTTCTAACCTTCTGTGCTCTTCTCTGAGAAAAGCCTACTGTATTATTATGTTGCAATGGTAGAGCTCTGTGTATATGGCTGGCTGGGCTGGTTGTAAAGTATAGGTCACTTGTCCCAGAATTCCTGTGGCCCAGGCCCTGGATCCCTGCGACACTTTGTTCCCCTCACTTTGGGTGCTGTGGTTTTCCTGACCTCTTCCTCCAGCCTCCTCTTCCACCTCCCTGACCGTGCACCAATTCGTACACTCAAACACAAACACACACACACACACACACACACACACACACACACACACACACACACACACACACA
>JAPMOB010241918.1:0-23185 GCA_029875015.1 Lepomis gibbosus
CTGTGTAGCCAGTTAGTTCTTGTAAACATTCTTGTATGGCTCAACCTTGTTAGATTCCCAGAGAACACTCATATCTGCTAACCTGACGCCTGAGCTACTGTCTCTAGCTAATCAGTCTATTGTGGTCTTCTTGACGAGGACAAGTACATATGAGAAATACCTAAAGCTATAATGTCAAATACTTATGGAGTCAGCTATATTACTCTAAGCTAGACCTGTCTTACCTTTCCTGTTACATCAATTAAGACACCTAAGAAATATTTCCAACATTATTCAGGTCACAAATTTATTTTACACTCCTATGTCTATGACTAACTTCATTCACTCTCTAATCCTCCTGCATATCAGTTGGAAAAGTTGCAGAAGGCGGCATCGGCAGCTCATACCTTCTTTGTGGCCAACCCCAGTCACCTGGAGATGAGGAACAACATTGAGAAGTACAGACGGATGGAAGGAGTGACCGAGGAGGCCTTCCAGGACAGAGAGATTGAGAATGAGAAACACTGGGTGAGGATGGAAGGATGATGTCTTCTTAAAGGAGAGGGGAAAAGAGTTGAAGTAGAAATCATGTATTGTAATGTCTATAAACAACAATGCAAAAGGGAAGACAAAGTAATGATAGAGAATCCAGCTTTCCAAAGACACACTACTTTAATTCATCACTTTTTGTGCGGTCAGAATTTATTTACGCAAACAGAACTGATCAGTTGTGGTAACTTCAATCCAAGGGAAGGGATGTACTTCTTTCCTGGAAGCACATATTATTATACGATTTTATTTAAGCATAGGAGAAATATTTTGGAGATGTTAGTTAAGTGAAATTAGAAGACAACATTAGGGAGTGGCCTTAGGGAGTGAATCCCTCTCTCCCACCTTCACTTTCTCGTTTCCAACCATGTAATCCGAACCTGATTGTACTCATTGAAGTCTTATGCCTGAGTCACTTATTTGACCTATTCAGACACACTTGTTATAACATGATTAGGCTTTTTTGAAACACGCTTAAAGAACCCATGTAATGGCGTGCCCTCATGTCTCAAAAATTGTCCACCCCCTTTTTTAAATCAACAGAACATGTCCATTTTAAAAAGGATCTTCTCCTTTAATCTAACTATATTATTCTCTCTCTGCATGTCATCAAACCTAGGTCCTGTATGATTCTGCAGTTCAGTACGAGGCCTCCTCTGACTGGTTGCAAGCAGCAGAGTCATTGAAAGCATGTGTGAATCAGACACTGCGGCAGACGGAGGAGTGCAGGGTGCAGTGTGAGGTGGCCTCCCAGCGGCTGCCCGAGGACAGAGGAGTGGACAGTGTTGACGGTGCGTTCGAGAAGGCGGCAGGTAAGAAAAAAACAAAGGCCCTGAAGCTGAAACTTGACCTGTCTGCAGAAAGAGAACACAAAGTTGTCACTATTTTTCTTTTCTGTCTAGCTCTTTCCCTCTCCCTGCTCTCCTGCCGGCAGTCCTGCGTGACTCAGATAGCCACAAGACCCGGAAGGATCTCTTCTCAGGAGGACTTCCTGCCCTCACAGCTGGAGCATCTGCATATTGCACAGTTTAAAGGTCAGGGTTCGGAGTTCAAATCAAAGATTATTTAAGATCAGTCGATGTTATGATACAGTAAATGTGTATGTTCTGCTGAATTTTTTTAACTCAGTATCATACCACATATGTTTTGAACCCCTAAGTACCATTTCTCCCTTTTTTGCATCCCTGCTTCCCCACAGCCGGTGATATTAGAGGAGCAGTGCAAACACTTCGCTCTCTTCTCCTGTTTTACCCCGCTGACAAGGATTCCTTGGACAACCTGCAGCTCTACTATGAGACACTAGGAGGAGACACAGAGTCACAGGAAACAGAGCCTGCTCAGGTACTACCACTTAAATGCCATAACATTAAAATCACCACTATGGTGGTCATAATCTAAGATGCTTTTAGGTTTTTACTTAATCCTTAAATAAGGATTGAGGTAGGGAATCAGACAAAAGATTTCAAACTTTTCTTTCACTTTCTTACTTTTGTTCATTCTGACTACATGTTTCTGTGTATCTGTCATACAGGAGATTGTCAGATACATTAGTCGCTCTTTGCAGGAGAAGAAGCTGCTGTATTTTGGTATGGAGAACTTTGACTTCAATTTCATCGACCCAGTAAGTGCTGAGGCATATATATGTTATTTTGATCCACAAAACTACATACACACATTCAGTGATTGCTTTCCATTTAGGATCTTTGGACTCCAGAAGATGTTGTACCTGAATCACTGAGGGATACCTGGAGGTGAGAACAGAAGAAACAGAAGAAAATCCATTTGGTGCTTTAGTAAAAGTTAATGGGAAGTCAACTGAGTATTGTTTGTATTCCATTTCAAGAGCTGAAAAGGAGAAAATGATTGAGAAAATGAAAGCGGGAGAGCAGCGGGAGGAAGTAGATGATAGTGGATTTTTTGCAGGTCAGTTTCCTCTCTTGTGTCAGTCTGTAGAAGTTAAGAAGGTAAAGTAATTTACTCCCTCCACCTTTCTTATTTGTCCTCTCTCTAGGTGGTTCAGTTCCTCAGGTGGGTGTGACCATCACCATGGACGACGAGGTTCTGAATGGGACCAATCGCGTAGTACTTGACGGAGTCATGACTGAGAAGGAATGTGACAGAGTGCTGCAGTTAGCAACAGTAAGTGCAGATTATCAAAGAGTCATGCTTTTTTGGACAGAAACAGCAACACTCTCACTTGCCGTCTCATCTCATCTCTGATAGGCTGCAGCATCTGCTGGAGATGGCTACCGGGGACGACGGTCTCCGCACACCCCACATGAGACGTTTGAGGGCCTGACTGTCCTCAGGGCTGTAAAGGTGGGCGAACAGGAGATAGTGAAAGCAGAAATATGACATGTTTTTGAGTCAACCTTAATAAACTACTTTCATAATTGATCTATCTTGGTGATCAGCTTAAACACAATTTATGGAGTTTTTTTTTAACACAATCTTTGCTTCTTTCACAGTTGGCTCAGGATGGCCTGGTGAACCAATCAGATGCCAGGCTGTTGCATGAGCTGGGCGAGAGGGTGAGAGTCCTGCTGCACTCCTACTTCAGGAGCCCCTCAGGACTCTTTGTCTCTTTCACACACCTGGTCTGCCGCACTGCTATCGCAGGTACCACCAACATTATCCATATCTCTCATGAGGGAGATGATTATTGCTGTAAGGAATGGAAAAGCGCTGGCCATGTGGAACTACAACTACAGGGTTTTATACTTTTATAATGTAAACTTAAATGTTTTCTTTTGGCAAGTAAAAATGTTTTATTGTCTATGCCCTTAGGTGACCAGGAGGGCAGGCTGGATCTGTCTCACCCTGTACATGTTGACAACTGTCTCCTTGAGCCGGAGACCAAGCAGTGCTGGAGGGAACCTCCAGCATTCATTCACAGAGACCTCAGGTACACAAAAATAATCTTAATCAGTAAAGGAAAGAGCAGGGAAAACAACACAGCCAAAAAGATTAATTGTATTAGTAATGTGATGTTAGTAAAGTGAATTATTTTAAGATCAAGTCTGTTTTTTTGTTTGCTTTATCAGAAGAAGTATTGAGATTTGTAATTAATTTTACTGGCACAGACCATAATGGTTGTTTTTATGGCTGAATGATCTATTTCTCTCACAGTGCCATTCTCTACCTGAATGACAACTTTGATGGTGGAGAGCTATTCTTCACGAACAGGGATGCCAAGACAGTAACAGTAGGTCACTTTTTAACCATAATCCCAGGTTATTTTATTTAGTGATTTGTAAACCTGCTTCAGAAGTGATGGATCCGGTGACCTTTCCTGTCCTCCTTCATGTCTCCAGGCTCGAGTAAAACCCAGCTGTGGGCGACTGGTGGGGTTCTCCTCGGGTTCAGTAAATCCACATGGTGTTACTGCAGTGACCAGTGGTCGGCGTTGTGCGCTAGCCCTCTGGTTCACAAAGGAGAAGCTCTACAGGGACATGGTGAGCATTATGATGACACACAGCGTTGATTTACTCCTTCGGTCAGACCAGCCTCTTGGCCAGTCATGTGGTTGTTTGATGTCGTGACACCGTGTTGGATAACAAAACCAGCTGGAGTACAATGCAAATGTGGTGGCTGCTTTCATGTTTTGGCATACACAATGACTGGCCAGGGATCATACTACGTCTGTTTCCTTTAGGTTTATTATATATCTGCATGGATAAGAAGAATCATTTGTTACCCATATAAATTTGTGAACTAAAGATGTTTGGGGTTTTTTGGTATATTTCAGTCAATTCAGTCATTTTGTAGGCATCATATTTCAGAGTAAATACTGCTATGTACCTGTCTGTTTGTAAAACTCACAGAAATACCAGCAGTTATTAATGGCAATAGTTAAACCAAAAGTTGAATTCACAATCAATAAGTTCAGTAGAGTTTAGGTATGTATTGCTATGTAACTGACATTATTGAGTCAGTTTGCTGACTTTAGGTAGGTAAGTAGGCTTATTGTTACAATATAACAAGTTATAGAGTAAAATTAAGTTTTGCAACTCCCTGATGCTACAAAGCAGACAATATATATTAATAAAGAATCAATTTTGAAAAATGGTAAAGAGAAATAAACTTCACTTGAGCAGTGCTGAGGATGAATTAGTTTATTAGACTTCTCTTCTTGTGCTACTGTTACTTTGGTTTTTAATATTTACCATTATCCTACAGTTTTCACTGCCTATGTAGCCTACAGCTACATAGTCTCACTTTAATAGAGGAAAACCACTTTTCCTTCCTTGTTAATATCACTTACCACAGAAGGAAAAAGAACAATTGAAATAATAGGTTTCAGAATATTGGTCCAGAAAGGATTTAAATAAAAATCATTTAAGGAATAAATGTTAGCCATTTCCAACTAGCTTTTCTTGTCAAAGTGGCCTCTGGAAATTAATATTTAATCTGTCATCTCTATACTTTTGTTCTCTCCCGCAGGAGCGAGAGCAGGCAGAGGCCATGTGGGCTGCAGATGGACAAAGTGTGGTGAAAAAAGACGAGGAGAAGACGGAGGGCAGCACCGCTCGCAACGCCCGGAGCCAAGCACCGACGGAGAGGAGCAGAGGGAGAGGCAGGGTGACAGAGGGCAGAGATGAGTTGTGAGAGCCAGAACAAACCTGATAAACTCAAGCACCCAAACTGGAATACATTTTCAGCTGCGTCCACTTTAGTGGACCAGTCCGCCATCCCATAACAGGACCATTACACCTGCCATGAACGAATCATGATCTTTCAGGTTTTACCCACACATTTGCTCTCATCTTAATGTCTTTTTATGTAAAGCTGCTCGGATGTTTGTATATACTGTATTTATACTGTATATGATTAAAGTAAGTGAGGGAAACACTGTCATTCCTTCCCTCTAATGTCAATCTGTAGTTTTGTTTTAGCAGCTTTAATGACTGATGTCACTCACTTTGAAAATTAAGAGTTTAAAAGAAGAAAAATAAATGTAACAAATAAATGTGACTCTTTACTAATGTCGCCATATAGCATATCTACACAAGAGAAGGACTATAAGAGCATTAGAAGCAAAGAGAGGACAAAAGGTGCCAGAAAAGTTAAAGCAAGGCTGTGTAATCTATCACGTGATTATTTCACAACCTCTGTGGCTGGTTGCTGATTAAAAAAACAAAAAACAGAGTTAATACTTTTCTCAGTCTGTTCCTGTCTGTTAAGAGTAGAAGCATGTGATAAGATATGCAATTAGACAGCAGCACAGCAGCAGGACATTGAAAGTAGTTTACATTTGCGCAGTACATCAGAAACTACAGGGAGAAGACAGAGGGAGAGAGAGAGGGAGAGAGGTGCACGGGGGGAAAAATTATAGAAAGAGAGATTACTGTTAATCCCTCATAAATGAGTGCATTTGTTTATGAAGCTTAAAAAATCACCCATTTAGAATATGGAATAGTAATCCATCGAGAGATCATTTAATCATTCACATCCAGCGGAGTGACACTCGACCACCCGCTTCCATCTTATCCTTCCCATTACAACCAGTGCCTCCTTTTAGCCCCCTCCTACACTTTCGTCTAGTGCATTAGGTACTGAGTCAAGTACTGTTTATGGCCCATATTAACACTCTCATTCCCCCTGTGTTATAATCCCCTGCTGTGGAAGAATTGGGTCGGCAGGCCTATTTAATGGAGCCTTGGTTTTAACCTTTTCCCTCCCTCACACACTGAAACCATCCAGTACCAGAAAAGTCTCATTAATCTTCTCTTAAGTAGGTCTTGTGTTCTTTTTAATGCATCTAACATATCGTCACACTAAGCAACCTGGGTGTCTGCTATTCTAATTACACGTAGAAAGACATGATGTCATCTGTCCATATTTTATATGATTAGCAGATATTATGTAAGACCTAACAGCATAGTTATAAAACAGAAATCACAACATCCTGTTGTCATTATAGTGTGAGTGCTGTTTGCAACGAGTACTTGTAGTTGACATGATCACTCACATCTTATGTTGCACTTCCGCACATTAACTATCCTACTATTTGTGGCCTAAACCACTAATCGGCTGTCTGTTGACGATTTCTGGCCTTCCTGTAGGATGATCACTTTTAGGTGTGGTCACAACATGACATTCAGTAGGAGGATCAACATTTGTGAATGTATCCTACATTTGTGTCACAATAGTTGTTTGTGACTGTCTGATATTTCATTTAATCCAGTCACCCCTCCCCACTCCACCATTTACCCCATTTATTCAAAACAAGGTTAAAGGTTCAGTGACCCTTGCTAGGCTTTATAGACTAAAAACAAAATCTACTCTCCTAATAATTTAATGGTACGAACTCCATATGACTTAGAAATAGTAGAAGAACTAAAGCAATTCTGGTTGTAATCTAGGCTACAAATAATAATATAAAAGCTGTTATAATAGGGATAATGCAAGATCAAGAAAATCATTGGTCTTTAAATAGTAACCCAAAATAACACTCTCAGTGTGTGTCTTTATCCTGGCCTGTGTCTGTGCAAACAAATCCTTTTTCCCTCGTTTTGGTTTTCTCTCAGTTTTACGCTCCATCTCGCAGCTCACAATTCCCCAACTCCATTTTTACTAAATCCAGGGTCAGCTCAGCCAGCTCAGTCAACCTGCTTGTGTCGTCATCATGCTTGAGTGACCACTACAGAACTGAAACAAAAAAAAACCCAGATAGAAAACATACACACACACACACACACACACACACAACACAAGCCTTCTTTAGCAAATAAGCAATAATGTGATACTTGAGCCTTGTAGGAACCCCACTACCACCACCATCTACAGGGAGGTCAGAAGTCACAATTACCCACAGCAGCATCTTTGTCACTAGTAAGAATTCAGATCTCTGATCTCCGATCCAGACATGTGTCATGTGTCATGTGTGTCCACTTGAAAAGAAGAATTAACTCCAGCATACTAAAGAGTTACAAATATCAGCAATATGTAAAATCATATGTGTTACTTTCTAAACTCTGTACTTTTACATACCACTCGATGGGCTAATTTATTGACATTATTAACATATTATACATATTTATAGCTTGTTTCACCATGTCTGTTTAACGCAAACTACTACTATGTATTCTAGACACAATGGACATGGGAACAGATTATACAATAAGTAAACATAGCTGTTGACTCACTCTCCTGACCAATGTGATTGAGTAGGAGGAGAAGTGGATGAGCTCATCCTTTAATAAATCAGCTGGGATTCCATGAAAGGCAAAAGGCAAACTTACTAATGAAAAAGGGGTTTCAGTATCTTACTTAAGGCCACTGTGGAAGCTGGTTCAAGGAGCTTTATGCCAGGCCTTGTGGATGAAATGTGGCATACTCAGAGAGCCACCCTTCGGCGTGAAAGTGCTATCTCATGATAGGTAGTGTAAGCTGTGCTGTTTCATAACTAATACAGGTGATTTACTGTTAGATAATATGCAACAGCAGTGAGGTGCACACTCTCTAATGGGCAAGGTTTGAAATTAAAAGAAGAGTTTTGTTTTATTCTAAGGTCCTGTACTATGGGTATTTGAGCCAAGCAGGGAGACACTTGACATTTGGTCACAAAAGACGAAGAAAAAGAAAAGAAATGCTATTTTGACAAAGAGGACAGAGACTGCAGCACAATAAACAGTTATAGCAGCACATCTTTCACAGTCAGTATATGTCCATGCCTGGTGGTACTGTTTGCATAGTAAGAATGAACCAGAAAGACCTCTCTCCTGGAACTGCACCCTGTCTGATCTCTGCTCTGCCTTTCTCCCTCTCTGTCCATAAACTGTCTAATATTAGCTACACCTCAGGTTTACAAAACACAAACCCTCCTGCCAGTCATAGATCATTGAAAGACTACCTAAGCACCATAAAAAGCCATGTTCCCAGGTCCTCTATTTATCTTCTTTCCCCTCCCCTCCATGATTTCCATCTCTTAGTTTTTGATTCAGATTCACCCCAGCTCATGTCTTGTGACCCCATAACCACGCTTTGCACCTTGTTTGGTTTCCCCCACTGTCTCATCTCCCTTTCTGTCTCTTTTACCCCCACCACACACCACTCCCCTCCTCCACCACTCTTTCTGTCCATCCCAGGGTTTATCCCCTCATCACTGATCTCTCTTCATCCCTCCAATCCTCATCTGTTCCTCATAGGAGCAGTGGAGAGAGTGAGTGACGGAGGAATATCCCACTGTGTGTGATACCAAAAGTGAATGAGAGGCAGAAAGTGTGGTAACAAGCAGGCTGAACATATGACAAGGACCAGAGGGGGACCGCTAGAGGAAAACAGATTCAAGAACTACCAAACACCTTGAGAAGAGTCTCCTAATTGGTGAGTTGATGGTTGTATGTTTTTGTTTACATATTTTGTTCTAGGTAGAAGTTGTGTCATGCTCCTCAGATGATAGATCAGGAGGGATTTTTTTGACTGTCATGATGATATATCCTTAAATACCCCAAAACGTTCATTCCTGAGTGTAGCATGCTTACAATATCATCTACTTGATACTTGATCTTACAAGTGTTTAGGATGTGTTAATAAAATGTCTAGATATCAAAGATGGAGATGCTTTTCACAGTAATGTCACACATTAAATGCACTTACATGTGTTTTATCTTGTGTTTATGGCACACACAACAGGGGGATTTAGATGGGATCAGTATACAATGTGTGGATTGATAATCTGATAAAAAAGAAATTCCTTTTGTTGTCTGATTGTCAGAAATAATCGGCATGATAAAACTATGTTAAGTTGGTAATGTAGATATATCATCCATCATGTAAATTTCCATTAAAGCTGGTAAAATTTTATTTTGAAATACCGACTGTCTAGACTTTTAGGAATAAAGAAAAGAGCTTCTTAGTTTATACTGGGCTTGGGTCATATATGGAAAAAAATCCTCTATTAGGGTGTAAGCAATTTTATATTGATATATGTTGTGATATAGTCAAGTTTCATCATCCTAATTTATTTTGTCTACCACCTTCTTGAAAACAATGTGGTGAAATTTCTGTTGGTAGCCAAATTTATTTGGGTTGACAGAGTATATTGTCATATCGCCCAACTCTAGTGCAAATTAGTAGTTAGTTTACGGTTGACTGACTATGAGGCTAGAAGGAGCTACAACACAAAAGGCATTCCTCTAAACTCATGTCAATCAAATAGACAAGAGCCATATTCTAAGATCACATTTTGAAAGTTGGACCACAAATGCAAGACTATCAGTTGTAACTGGTCAAGAGCTAAAGATGCACACTGCAGAGCACCACAGTCACTGGTCAGAGTCAAGTTCAAAGGCCCAGTCCCAGCGAAAACACTCCCATTCTCACTACTCTGTCTGCGTCCCATTCCACCGCCTCCATCTGACCCCCCCATCCCTTCCTCCATCTCTTATCCAGATGCAAAGAGCAGTCAGTAATCGGATGAGAGCAGATTTGATTCAAAAGGCTTCCCTTAAAATCTCAGCCAGTAGGATTTAAAACTCACTCTCCTGCCTCGCCTCTTACCCTCCACCCCACCCCACCCCACCTCTCCCCGCACTCCCTCCCTCTCTGGCTGTGTTAATGCACTTCACCACCCAGCAACCCCTAGCAGTCATTTAATCACATGGAACAATGGCAAGGCCCCGGGAACAGAATGGCAAAAGGGCAATAGCACGACTAGAACACTCAAGGATTCATTACAACACTCATTATCAAAGCAATTTCCCATCTGGAACAAAGGTCTAAAATCCCCTGTTAACAACTTCAGGGAGATTGTAGTCATCAGCTGTTTAAGGCAGGACCCTCATACTGTAGCCGCTGAGGTGTTTGGAGCATTGTACGCGGATAAAGACCATAAATCAGCACTCTAATTTAATTTTAACACTTTTTAAGCAATCTTCCAGTAATTTTAAGCATTGCAGATAAAGGATAGAGCCCAGTGGCAGACGATTAAAGCAAATCTTTCTTTTACATAGTCACTCCCTCCTTCACGTCCTTCCTGTCCTTTTTCACTTCAAACAAATAAGAGGCAAATCCACACTTGGTCATGTGTTTTGATAGGGACACTCATTCAAATAGTGAAAGAGAGAGGGAGAAAGATTGCTGCAAGGACACATATGATAAGATCAACAAAAGTATTCTGACCTATTAGTTTTCAAGGTAAGACAAAGGAAATAGCATCATGACAATTGTTTCTTTGCAGGAAAGAAAAGTCATCTGTAATATCTGCACATGTAGAGTAGGAGGAGAAGGGTGTTGCTGTTGAGATTCGTTATATTGCTTTGCTTTACTACGAAGTTAGGGTTGTGTGTCGTGTCGCTTTGAACTACTCTGTTTCTGTAAATTCAGCTCGAGATCGTGACTCTGCCTTTTCACTTGTGCCTTGATTACATTTGTCACGCTGCATGAGTTTGTCCATTAGGCGATTGGTTCACTGCTAAACATCGCTCATTTAATCATGACATTACCAAATTCAATAGCCATCAACATTAGGCAAGAGCTCACTGGAGTGTTAAATGGCGCAAGACTGTTGTGAATTTGTTGAGGAGTGTGAGGTGATACACTGATGACATTATTACAGGACATACTGGTTTGTGTGTACATTCAGGGTGAGGATGTGTGCTCCTGACAACTTCTTTTGAAGAACAAATAATGTTGCTGTTAATGTAATGTCTGAATGAATATTCATACAGCCTGTGTGTGTTTGTGTGCACACGCGTACATGAACGCATGTGTAGGTGTGTTCTGTGGGTTTCCGTGTGTACTCCTTTCGAGTTCATGAAAGTTTGCAAAGTAGATGAGGGCCAGTTTGACTTGCAAAATAGCAATTACTTGGAGACTGGAGCTAGGGAGGACTGAAATCGCTCAGGTATGCGCAGGTAAAATAGCACAATGAAGTATTTATACAGGGAATGCGGTTAATGGAAAATAAACGTACGAGTCACAGCTGTTTTCTTGAATGTTTTCATGCCAACTAAATTCTGTCTTCTCTCTTTCAGGATTACCAGCTTTCCTGCCATCTCTTCCTGTCTCCATTGGTGACAGTGCCTAACAACCAACGCCATGGGTGAAATGGAGCAATTGCGAAAGGAGGCGGACAGTCTTAAAGACCAGATCACTGTCAGTGGGCCCATCCACAGTACTTATCACTGACATTATGTAGCTTTGCTATTCACTGTGGCATGAAGACATTATTTTAATTTTTTGTATCCTCCCCAAATGTCTAGAACTATTTAAAACTATATTTTACATCAACATTGGCAGTAACCTGTGCTTGTCTCTGCTCCCCAGGCAGCTCGTAAGGCGGTGCAGGACACCACACTGCAAGAAGCAGCAGCAGGGGTCAACGTGGTGGGCCGTGTCCAGTTGAAGACCAGGAAAACACTAAGGGGTCACCTTGCCAAGATCTACGCTATGCACTGGGGCGCTGACTCCACGTAAATTCACAGCATATTGTACACAAATTGAAAGCCCACCTGCGGTTTTATTTCACAGCCAAGATCTGATAGGCTTCTATTAAATTTAGCACAACATTAGAGTGAAGAGAGCCAAAAAATGCATGAGGGAATTCTGATTGGTAAATTAGATTTGTGAAGTACACTTAACTTTTAACTGGATGAATTAATGGGAACATGGCTTATGCCTGATGTTATTTTTTCTGCTGACACTTACAGCTTACATATATCTCGCTGTCTCATTCTTTTAATCACTGTCACTGTTACCACCAGGCTGTGTGTCAGTGCCTCACAAGATGGAAAACTCATAGTGTGGGACAGCATTACAACCAACAAGGTAGGAGGAAGGAGCAAACGAGAAGTGTATTGTAAATACAGTAAAGGTAGATAGTAGCAAAAGTATACAATGTGAAGCCAGGTTGTGAAAAATAGACATTCACATAAACACGTCACCTAACTACTTAAAGCCCCTGAAAACTTTGCTTCAAATCTTAAGAATTTGATCAGATTTGATTGAAAGCAACCAAACAACCTGTCACCAGCTCTGGAGACTGCACTTGGTAATAATATAGTATGATTAACTTAACTAAAAAATATGTCTCTACTTCCCTCTCTATAGTTAAAATGGAAATAAATATTGTCTTTGGTCTGTCTCCTTCCAGGGTACAATGGGACTATTTTCTGAGTCCACACAGGCAAAAAATAGAAAACTGCAAATCTCTAATGTTATATAACCACAATGCACTTTAGGCATAGTGTGTTCATGTAGGACCCCATTGTTTATACTAAGAAGCTGATTAAGAAAACACATTTTCAGGGCCTTTAAGTGTTTTGGCTTTAGATTGAGTGATTGAAGTTCATTTGGTTGAAGACAGGCGTTTCACCTGTCTTTTGTCTGTCCCCAGGTGAATGCCATCCCTCTCAAGTCATCGTGGGTTATGACTTGTGCCTATGCACCTTCCGGGAATCTAGTGGCTTGTGGCGGTCTGGACAACATGTGCTCCATTTACAACCTCAAGGGCAAGGATGGAAACGTCAAGGTTATGCGTGAGCTGGCGGCACACACAGGTAGGACGACACAGTTGAGAAATTAAATCTCTTGAAGCCACTGATGCTCTTATGCTGGACTGTTTTGAGGTTCCTCATATGGGTATTTCTTTTGTTGACTAGGTTACCTGTCCTGCTGTCGTTTCCTCAGTGACACTGAGATCATCACCAGCTCTGGAGACTGCACATGGTAATAATATAGTAGGATTAACTTAACTAAAAAGTATGTTTCTACTTCCTTCTCTATAGTTAAAATGGAAATAAATATTGTCTTTGGTCTGTCTCCTTCTAGCGTACTATGGGACATTGAGACAGGGACCCAGAAGACCGTCTTTGCTGGACACCAGGGAGACTGCATGTCCCTGGCTGTGTCCCCAGACTTCAAATTTTTCATCTCAGGGGCGTGTGACTTCACAGCCAAGCTGTGGGACATAAGGGAGGCCACCTGCAGACAAACCTTTGGAGGCCACGAGAGTGACATCAACGCAATTGGGGTGAGAATGAGGAAGATTTCTAATTTATTTATTTAATGTTTATTTGACAGGGACAAATGCATAGAACATTGTTTTATAAAGAATAGAAAGTAGATGCCATACACACAGATTTCTAGCCATGACTAATTTTCAGCCCCTGTCCCTGGTTAGGCTTATAAAATTAAAACAGAGATTACAGAGTATTGAGTTTAAAATTTACAACCTTTAAAATACATACAGTAAATACATTCCATACATGAAATAAGATATGGGCTGAAGTAGATGTAGAAATCACTATAAACACATCTATATGAGAGAGCTTACTTTTTGGTTCTAGTTTGTAATCACTTCTCTTTCTCCCAGTTCTTCCCTAATGGTAATGCAGTGATAACAGGGTCTGATGATGCCACATGCAAGCTGTACGACCTGCGAGCCGACCAGGAGCTCATCACTTACCAGGACTCAAGCATCATGTGCGGGGTGACCTCCTTGGCCCCGTCCCTGTCTGGTCGCCTGTTACTGGCTGGCTATGACGACTTCAACGTCAACATCTGGGACACACTTAAAGCTGAGAGAGTGGGTGAGTATGGATGTAAAATAGAGATCCTAAAGTGAATTTAGTATGTGATTTTACAGCATTTAACACTTCCACTGTTTACCTCCTGATATGTGTTCTGGTGTTCTGCATCTGAGTAACTTCAGGGGTACTTTGCTCACCTGGTATCATGTTTTTTTCTTCTGTGCCGTGGTCCAGGAGTGCTGGCTGGTCACGACAACAGAGTGAGCTGTATTGGAGTGTCCTCAGATGGCATGGCGTGTTGCACAGGATCCTGGGACAGCTTCCTCAAGATATGGAACTGAGGCTGTTCCTCATCAGCGAGCAGAAAAAGAGCAGTTAACATCTGCCTGGGAGAAAGTGAAGATAAGAAATTGGAGTTTGAGGGAGGGATGAGGGACAAGGAAGTGCATAGGGTGAGAAGAGGCTATTGTAATTGTGCCAAGTCCTATCTAATGTCGGAGAGGGGTTGTAATGTGGAGATTTCCTCCTCTCTCTGTCACTTAATGCTCTCACCTTTCTTCTCTTGTTATGGGGGAATTTGGGGTAGGACAAGGGGTGGGGGTCTCAGAAAAGATCATTCCTCTTATAATAGTTTATTATATTGCGGTTAAAATCGATGACATGCACATTTATTGCAGACATTCAGAGATCACCCAGTGAAAGCAGTTGCCATATGGTAGCACACTGGATGGGAATAGAGTTGAGTATGTGTCAAGTTACAGCCTGTGTAGGTTCACACTAGCTAACACTATAATAATATGCTGTGTTTTATATCAAAGCATAAGTTATGTCATATGCAAATATGAGCATTTGCAATTTTTGTTTCAGACTGTCATTTGTTCTTAGTTTTGGTAGATTCCCTAGATGCTTACTTTGACTTTCTTTTCATTTTCTAATTTTAATTAAAATGGAGTTATAGTTTGCATATGTCTATATTAGTGTTTGAGTTGTTTTGTATGTGATTGATGGACAATATTTACCCGGAGTCATCATTTGGCCTAACCCTTGGGTAGCTAGACCTGAAAAGTGCTTTGGGTAAACTGTTTAACTGACAGATGGGATAATAAAATGGTTTTCATGGTTCACTAAGCACTTACAAAAAAAGATGACCCAATTGTCTCAGGACAGGACTTTGTGTGAGTGTTATATGGATGGTAATGTCTGTTGTGTGCATATGAGCAATACATTTGAATCTGTATATGACCGCTTACCTTTTCCTCATCATGGTACAAGATAAACTTGAAGGACAGTTTATGTACATACAAAAAAAAATCTGACTAGAATTTGGACTGCCTCTTTTCCACTGGATACACACTGTGCAAAGTAAAGCAATACTACCTTTCTTAAAGACTGTCTAATAAATGATTCTACATTATCCAAGTCTTTAGTGTTTATTTCTGACATGCTGACTTCAGTTTCATATTTAAATCCCACTGGATATGGAGTGACGCATAAAATATGACATTTTAAAGCACTACTTTTATAAGATGCAAGTGAAACGGTTTACAACAAATACTACAATGAAAAAAAACTTTACTACTTTTAGTCCATGAAGAAATGTAGATGTTTGGATAAAAGCATACAAATATTCTATTGTCTTTGTGTGGATGAGTTTGTTAATTTACAGGTTCCCTCTAGTGTTTATTAGTGGAGCTTCATTAACTGTTAACCACCACATGTAGTGTTGCCAGCTTTGTCACTATGAAATAAGGGACAAAAGGTGGCCTGCTGCACCAGTGCAGATATGGATTTGTGTAAATATATATAGTGTATTGTTTTAAGCAGTTTTTCATCATGATAGCTAATCTCTTAATTAAATATTTGGTAGGTGTAATATTTTATTTACTGCAGGTAACTTTAACGCAGTCATTTAATTAAAACTTTACCTGTTACATTTACTATTTGACTAATACAAAATACTTGTGACTTGCACTGTAAGTTACAAAGATTATCCCCCTTCATGTACATTTGACAAACTAAGAAGAACATAGCTACTTTGTGTTTTATACAGTTTTTATTTCCAGTTCATGCTCTTTCAGGCAGTTCATCATAACTTGAATACCATTTGCAGTTTCATCACTATCTTCATAAAAGTCAAGTAAGTTGCACCGCACTCGATTAGACACAGAAGATCTCACGTATACTGGAAACATTTTTGTTTCCCTTGTTTGAGGCGTCGGTGGCAAGAGTAAAACAAAGGCTGACCTTCCGTCGGGGATTGAGCATTCAGGATATCACGCAGTCTTTGGTCCTACAACATTCATTGTGATAATCTCCGCTTTAGTTCTTACCAAATGCTTCTTCGCAACACTGGAATCATAAAACAACGCACGGTTTAGCTTAACAAGGCAGTCGGTGCTATTGTAGCAGTGTGACACACCTACGAGGCTTCACTTACCGCTTCCACTTGTCAATTTCCACAGTAGCTGCATTTAACGTTACTTAACGTTTACTGAGGCGCGTCAGGTGAGGCTGTCACCTGACAGGCGTCGGTGACCATTGTCAAGCGTCGTGATGAGCACTGCTGCTGTTGTGTCAGTAGTTAGATCTTAGTCCAAAAGCGGGACTAGCGGTCACGTATGAGACAAATCAACTAGGCCTAATATAAGCGATATCCCAGCTAAGACGGGACAGTTGGCAACTCTAGGTATGAAAGCGTCAAAACCAGGTGCGTTTCAAGAAGGCAGTAGCAATTTAATAAAATTGACAAAAATAAATAAAATAAATAAAATAAATAAATAGTGTTTACCTTTTATTTCGTTCGTGCAAAGACTAAAAATTGTACAAAATAGGTGTATAAAAAAAATCTAAAAAGTATCAGAAACAAAACAACTCGAGAAACAATGGAAAAACTAGTTCAAAGCTTAGGTATCAAGCCAAATAATTTTATTATTATTTACAAAAAGGACAAGACAGTCTGAAAACAGTTTAAGTAAAATACACAGAAACAAAGTCCGTTTAAGAAGAAAGCTGTACACAAAAGCTTGTTTAGAGTTATAAAAGTGGCAGGATTCTATAAAAGCTGCTGCAGTGAATCATCTATTCTCCTTATCCAGAGACACTGCCAGCACTCTGCGGTCCATCGGTCCAAGTCTCTGCTTATCTGGGGTGGACACCTTCAGCTTCATCTGGGAAGTGGGGAGAACACATAAGCTTAGCCATTTCTGTGTTAATCTAAGTTTCTGTAAACAAGATTAGGGATCACTAGCAGTGAGTGCATGCTTGTATAAAGTACCTGAGGACGTTTGTCACCGGGTGAGTTCGTCTCCTTAAGGATCTGCAGTGGGGAGCGGCCTTCAGTACCTTGAAAAGAAAGGAAACATCAAGCAAAAACATCTTGTTGTCATAGATAACAAGAAGCCACAGATGTTCTACAAACCTTTCTGCTTCTGTTTTCCAGACAGTCCCTTGTTTTCATTGATTACTTTCTTCACAGCCACACGGACAGCAAGAGGAGAGGAGCCTCCTTTTCCACCATGCCCCTGCACTCCTCTAGCTCTTAGCCCAGTGGTGCTAAAACCTTTGCCCAACCACTGCGGCTTAAACACCACCTGACTGGGGCTCTTTGAGTCAAAGGTGGGGCAGCGGATGCCGGCGCAGAGCTGTGGCTGCTCTAGGCTGGCAACAGTGGGTGGCTCTGATGGAGCAGCTACAGAAAGCAATGATGATTCTTTAACAAGCTCCTTTGCTTCCTCAGAAGATGTCATTTGCTCTGCTTCCTCTGACTGTGCAGGGGAATCATCTGAATCCGTAGGTAGGGAGGGCTCAACAGGAGACTCTGGTTCAACAGTGACAGAAGGAAGAGCATAAGAGTGATCCACACCATCCCCGCGTGGCTCCACTTCCACACTAGGCACAGGGGATGAAGTACTGTCACGGTGCACCTCAGCAAAGATCTGGGATGAGGTTGCTCCCTCATGGCAAGTTATCAGGCTCATGCTCAGTCTCTTGTGAAGAGGAGACTCTCTCGCTTCTTCAGCCTCCTCCAGGCTAATGTCTGCCTCAGTTTCTATCTCCACCTCCACTTGGGTATTCTCAAGAAGCACAAAAGGGCTCGAGTTAACCACACTTTGGAGAGGGGGCAGTTCAGGGGTGGCCAGGAGGTTAGCGTGTTCAGCCAAGGAGCCAAAGTTGTTGAAGGTCTGGGTGCTCAGGAGGGGCTCAGTGGAAGCCAACTCTTCACCGTTGAAGGCCTCCTCCTCCACTGCATTATTGAAGAGTTTCTTAGGGGCTTCAGTGACTTTGCCTTCAGTCTCATTATGAAAAAGCATGCCCAGACGGCGAGCGAATGACCCAACTGTTGCTGTAGGAGCAAATGGCAGAACATAATTATGTTACAGGGCATTTTGCAGGTGAGTAAAGCAAAGCTGAAAGTTATTCTTCAGACAGTTACCTCTCATTACTTCTCTGGCTGGGGTGCGTGTAATGCCGACAGTAGGTGAGCGGGGATCAGTGAACGCCAGTGGACACTCATTTTTCACCTCGCCAACAGCTTTAGACACAAGCCCTCCAACCTAGGAAACATATTTGGTACAGTTATCTTGTTTTTAAATACCCCCTCCCACCCACACATACACAAACCTCTTACAGTGTTTGTAAGAAATCAGCTAGGCAACGTACCTGAATGGGTGTACGATCTATACCAGTTGAAGGAGAGCGTGGATCTATTATATGACTGACTCGGCTGTTTTTGATGGCTGGTTCTATTGGTGCAGACACACCCATCTTGCTCTCACTGGATCCCATGATGCTTATTTAAGGTTAACTGGCTCACAGGTAAACAGAACAGAACAGTTTAACACAGCAAGATAATAAAAGCAACACAAGAACACAAAACATATGGAACATATAGAAACAAAATACCATTTACATAGTAAACTAGCGAAAAATACAGATAATGCAATTAAAAAATAAATAGTCAAATGCCACCAGCACACCTCCATTCAATGAAATGTCACCCATCTGCCATCTCTCCAGTCAACTGTAAGTTAGTTAGTATAACGCTTATGTATAAATATGTGTGTATGTTATACAGTTCCATTTAAACAAGATAAAACTAAGCATAAAATACTAAAACAAAACAAACAAAAACCCCCCACTGTTGAGCAAGATTTGTAACTCATTTTTATTATTTAGCTAAATGAGTGCCTTTAAGTTAAATTGTGACACAGAACTAACTTTTGGAACATATTTTCACCTGGTAAGGTTACAGCATTTATAACTTAACGTTACATGAGTTGAAGTTTAAGTAACTTGTTTAGATTCTTGCATTACTTTTTCTGTGTCTGCATATATCAACGGTTAGCCGAAAATTAAACATCTGGCAAGCAAGTTAACAACAAGCTAGCTTAGCTAAGTCAAGGTCAGTTAGCGTGAAGTTCCCTATTTCATTCTTAAAATCTGGTGAACGTTGACGAAGTAAACGTGACCATAATGAGTTCAGACTGCAGACCGTAATGAGTTCAGACTGCAGACTAACGTTACTTTAACCGACATCATCCTTGGTGGAGAGTTTCAGATATATTCTCTGGCTTACCTTTCTACGAGACGAAAAATCAGGCGTGCGGCTAGTCCTCTTTTCACTTATTCCACACTTGGTGCAAACACACGATTTTTAAAAGATTTAAATGGCGGGGTTGCGTGCGTGTTATTTTTAAATGAACCAATCAGCGTGCGCGTCGTCTCGTATCCTCGGCGCTGATTGGTTTAATGTACGGCGTTCTAGAACTGGGCGTTGCGTTTGCTGATAACAAATTTGAAAGTTGAAATAAATGTATGTTTTGTTTTTCACAATGGGTGCGGGGGGAAGTAACTGTTACAGTGGAGCAATCCTCCTGAAACACGCCTCTCCTTAATCAAACTGTCTAAGGGAAATATCAGATTTAATAAAGGGATACTTTTTAGGGACATCACAAGCACAAGAATATATCATGAATTATCTGTGGAAATGCATCTTGAAAAAGATGCAATTTAATTTTTTAGCAGACTTCAGTGCCACCAGAATGATTATAGATGTTTACTGCACAGTGCAAATTTCAACAGCTAATATAAATTGATTTGCATAAAACTGATCCATTTATAAAACATAAGTAAATACTACTAATAAAGAGATCATTAATGAAGATAATTAAAATTACTCTTTCATTCCTTTATTCTCTTTAAAAGATATAAATATATACATTTTAGTTTTATTTATTATTTCAATTTGGATTTACAGTTTACATTTTATGATCAGTTCAATTTAAAGATGGCTTTAATAATAAATAAATAAATAAAATAAAAATAATAATACCCTGCAACCGTTTACGTAGGATAAGCGATGAATGGATGGATAATAATAATAAAGAACCTTGTAATAATAGAAAATAAAAAGAAAGAGCCTTTTAAAGTCTAAAAATTATGTATTGGCACAGCACAGGCGTCATATATAAATTACCATACTTAAAAGAATGAACAGGTTAATTCTCATTATTTAAGTAAAAACTTAGTGCTCAAATTAAAAATTAAACATAAACACTCAAACACAAGTCCAGTTTCATACATTATTATTCATGGCAGTTAATAATTTAGATTTATATTCTTATTGCATGCCTTTCCAACTTTGAAATTCACACTGTATGAATTTTAGTTCAGTTCTGCATATTTTTTGTCACAGAAGCCAAATCATTTTGTTCATTGATTCAGAAATGGGAGAAATAAACCAGATGTTTGGAATCAAAGCTTTATTGCTGAATATTATATTAAACATTGCATTCAGGATTTAACTAGCCTGAAAACAATTATAGTGCAACAATTATGTTACAATACACAATATGGCATGTAGCATTATTTTACAATGAAGCAAATTGTTTTACAAGAGCGATATGAAAAAGAGCTTGAGAGGGAGGAGCCCAGAGAAATCATCCTCAACGATATTACAATTATCCAATGCATGAATAATGTCCCCCACCCTACCAAAATGCACACACACACACACACACACACACACTGTACACGTACACGTACACAAACACACCTTATCATAACAGTAACAGTCCTGCTGGTCGTCAGTTCATTATCCTGGCTGATAATTTAATGTTTTTGTAATCAATGAATTAAAAAAAACAAACAAACAAAAACAAACTGCTGTAGCACTTAGTGTTTGTACTCTGGACCAGCCCAATCTTTCTCTTTTGATGAAAAGCATTCCTCCTTTTAATGTCATGGCAATATTGTACCTTTAATCAAAATAACCATAGTGAGTACACAGTTGAAGCAACAACCTGCTGTTAAGAAAGACTGTAAGAGCATTGGGTGTAAAGATAAACTTAACCTTCCACATTGCTGCTTACTGAATACAGAATAATTTATCTTCATTGAGAACAGATTTAAAATCAACAAAAGTGACATTTCATTAAACCCAGTTCTCCTGATTAACCAAATAGGTGGAAAGATGAGCACCATCAAACATGTAATACAGTGACTGTATTACTGCTGGCTGCATCTTCCAGGTAGAGATTAATACTGTAATATTTGATAGAAGCCATTTACGCACACATGAACACAAGATGATGTCTCTAGGATGGTGGATAATTCACAGTGTCTTCCTCCGTTTTTCTGAAACCGTTACCACTCCTATTCTTCTCCGCTTCAGTCACCCAAACATTTCCCTCCTAGCGTAACACACTCACACTCAATAAGCTCCCCCCTGGCTGGTCTTCATTCAGTCCCACCGTCCACCTCCCTCTGGCAGAAGTGAGCCAGCAACGTGTCCAAGTCCCGACGATCAGCAGCAGCGTACAGAGAGCTCTCTCCCATCATGCTGAGAGCCATGCGCAGGGTGGACCAGATGTTGTCGGACATCATGGTGGCTGCTGCACCTCCAGGCCCCCTCGCAGCTCTCGCTCCGTCCCCAGCAGCCTGGCGCTGCAGAGATAGAGCTTCGAGGAAATGCTCCACTGCCTCTCTGAGGATAAAAGGAAAATAAAGCAGGACAGGATGAACAACGGTTAATTTTAGCTAAAGTAACCAGAACTATATTTATATGAGTTTCTAATATTAATCAAAAATAAATTAATACAGCTTAATAGTTTAAGCAATGTAATATATAATAACTGTATAATGTAATAATCAAAAACAACAATCGAATTAAGGTACTTTTCTGAGGAAGGTGTTATCTACCTTATTATTAGTAACGCCACCACTCACTCAGCTACACCCCCCAAAATGACTATAAATGACCATCATCACCACCTCTCTGAAATATTTTCAACAAAACCTGAGCAACCTTCAAAAAGTCAGTATCTATTGCTGAATTTCTTCAGTTGTACCTAATAAACTGGCAACTGAGGGTATTCTACAAAACTGCTGTTGCCATCTACTGGAAGGAAAAGCAACTGCATCAGGGTTAGGTCCAACAAGAAAGCGTAATCAAGTCAAATTAAAAGTAACACAAGTATTAAGATAATTTGCAGGTATTGAATTAGAACCGAACACAAGGCAAACACAATAGTGTTTTTTATCTGAAAAAAACTAGTGTGATTTTGTTAAACCTGAAAGTAGTTTTTTTTTTTTTTTCTTTAATATTGTGTTGCAGGCTTTACAAAGAAATGCCTGATCAAAATAACTACATCTTTTATCCAATAATGAAACCCACTGTTAATTTCACACATTTTACACAAAGATATACAGTATATTAGCTTATGTTTGGGACCATCCATCCCAATATTTATTTATTTATTTTTGTATTGTGTCTGAAAGTGGTGTAAATCATTAATGGAATCAATCTAATGTAACAGCAAGCAGTCAGTGTAAACGTGGTAAATGCAAGCAAAAAATATCCCTTTTAAAGGTTCAGTGTGTAATATTTAGGAGGATCTATTTACAGAAATGCAATAAACATAACATAAAAATTAGTGGTGGGCCGTTATCGGCGTTAACGTGCTGCGTTAACGTGAGACTCTTATCGGGCGATAAAAAATATATCGCCGTTAATCTATTCTCAAAGTTGGGTTGGGAGCTGGGTCTATACTACGCAAGCTTGATATCTTAGCGCAGATGTATACCTAGCCAAATTGCACTGGAGGGGCAAGAACAAGTCTTCGAACCTGTGTGTGTGCCTACTGTGAAATTACCACATCAAACGTGACGTGCTAACATGGATG